>WBNO01023725.1:367194-407194 GCA_013400575.1 Peucedramus taeniatus | reverse complement strand
AGAAGGCTTCATACAAGTTAAAATCTGCACATAAATTAGAAGATTGTCAAAAGGTTAGTAATTTTTATTTCTGAATCTCTTTTTAATCAGTCCAGTGGCCAGGTACAAGAACATAGCTAAGGAACTGACGTGGTTGTCAGAATGAGGGCAATCAGAGAGGTGAGCCAACATGCAGTTTATTAACTACAGCTCAAAGAAGGCATCTTTCCTCACCCTTTTACACGGAGGACAGGGCAGGATCTGCAAGAGAGACACCATGAACAGAAGAGGAGGAGAAAGCCACCTTCCAAATCCTGGAGGGAGAGGCCCTGGAAAAGACACAGCCATTGGTGGCTGCTCGGACCCTGCGCAGTGGGAAGGTGTCAGCTGAGAGGCTGGGAAACCTGCCCTTGGAGGGGAAAAGGGTGAGCAGAGAATTAACCTCGAAGGCATTGCAGGAACCCAAACACAGATGTTCTGGCATATAATAGCACATCCCTGTGGACTGTAGGAAACGACCTGACAAGAGAATGCATAAACTACTTTACTGCCGTGATTTCAAATACAGCTATGAAGCTTTCAGTGCAGAGAGGGAAGAAGAAGTTATCATACCTGAAGAGGAGGGTGAGGAAGGATGAGGGCTGTCCTCCTGAGCACTCCCTGTCTGCGAGAGACCCCCACCTACTCCGCTTTCTTCAGTAATGTTAGAGGACCCTGGTGTTGTCGACCTGCTGACAGACTGAGACTCTTGATCACTTCCAGATCCACGCCGCTCATCGAGACTACCTTGAATTATTTCATCTTCCCCTTTCCTGTCTCTTTTGTGGACCCTGGAGTGAACAACCACTTGGTGGTATGTTCTAAAAACCCTTCCGCAGTCCGGGCATTCAGTTGGCTTTTCTTTTATGTTTCCATGACTTTGTAAGTTGTAATCGAGTCCCTGGTTCATACCATGTGACAAAAAATCTCTGCTGCCTTCTAAAGGGTCTAGTTTGCTTGGCAAGTCTCTCTGATTGCCCATTTTAGTGCTGTGAACCAAATCAGCAGGCATTTTCTGCTTAGAGCCATCTGCTCCTACTAACACATACTCCCGCTTCTCCTTATCAAACATAACTCCAGCATTTGCCAAAGTGTCTTCGTGGCTGCGCTGTATCTGCTGCTCTTTAGACAAAAAGCCATGTTCCATGGCCATTCCCCTTGCCATAAGCTGCCAGGCCTGATAGCTGTTTACTGGATCCATCTCTGCTGCTTTGGCGGCAGCTTGTAACCTTTCTATACAGCTGGATTTCAGAGGAGGCACCAGATTGAGACAGCCCAATAAAGAATGCTTATCCCCTTCGGCAATACTGTGGCCAATGCCAGAAATGGGCGAAAGGAGCTTCCCCAAGACTTCTTTCTCTTTCATGGGCATATCTCCTTTGTTGTAGATTTGATTTTGTTCGCTTAACCTCGCCTTGTCAGGAGGAAGAAACCCACTCTGCAAACATGACAGATATCTTGAATACAAATTTGCATGAGCTTCCTGGGACATGCTGCTGATGGAGACAGGTACTTCAGGATCATTAGGAGATTTGTTCTTTACAGATAACTTATTCAGGTGAACTTTCATGTGGTTTTTAAGAAACCAAGGCTCTTTGAATCGCCTTCCGCAGATCTGACAGCAGTGTTCAAAGGAATCCTTGTGCTTTCTCATGTGGCCTTTTAGGAACCAGGCTTGGCTAAACACTTGGCCACACACCTCACAACGAAACTCATTGGTGGATTGCTCCCCATTCCCGTTGGAGCCCTGGCCCTGTGCTGACTCTGCAGTTATGTGAGCCTTCTCCACATGGCTGATCAGCTCCTCCTCCTGCGAGGCAGCAAAGTCACACAGAGTGCACTTGTAAGGCTTGTGTAGGATCCTTATGTGCCTGTCCAGCTCTTCTCGCTTCTTAAACTTGCCTTTGCAAAACGTGCATCTGAACCCGGCTGTCTGAGCGACAACTTCTTCCTGGACACTGACTGGCTTTGGAGAGGGAACAGGGTTTGAAATATCAGGTGTGTTGTGGTTAGGTGGCACAGACAAGTTACAGTTTGCGAGCGGCATTGGCTGGCTGTGCTGCTGTGCTTTCACATCAGGTCGTGGCTGCAGGAGGCTGCTCTTCATCTGCTTGTCCCGAAGAATCGCTCTCTCCTCCAGCTCATGTAAAAGTCTGTTTTCTTCTCGGACCCTTCCACGACCTTTGCCAAGGTTTCCAAGCTTGTGAGTACGCAGGTGTATCTTCAGGTTGCCTTTTTGAGCTGCTCTGTGGTCACAGTAGGGACACTTGAATGGTTTCTCTCCAGTGTGAGTTCGCATGTGTAGCGACAGGATGCTGTTAAATCGAAAGCGTTTCCCGCAGAGGGGACAGGGGTACTTTCGGTTTTTCCTGGCGTCATCCTCGATGTCGCTCATCTGAGACATAATCCCTAGGTTCTGTCCATTTAGGAACTGCTGCAGATCCACACGCCCGTTCAAGCTGGTATCAACCTCTCTGTTGAGCTGGTTTGCCAGCAGGGCCATCTGGCTGCTGATGGGCTGGTTTGCTATGGACATGTGACTTTTGTCTTCTAGTGGCACTGACGCCTTCTCCTCGGGATTCTGCCTGTTCTGGAGCTCTGGGAAGGCATGGCTGAGCTGGGAAGTGATCTGGTGCAGCTTCTGACTCATTGAATATTGCCCATTGAGTATGGTGCTGTTGAGATGGGCGTCAGCTTCTGGCACAGCTGAAGAAACACCAAGGCACAAACTAGCTTCCTCCATCTCTGAAAATCAGAAGATATTTTAGATTCAGACTGTGAAAGAGTTACAAGCATCGAATCACTGGCGTACAATTTGCATTTTATGTTTTACCTACTCATAATAATGCAAAGGAATTAGTGTAAAAACAATTAAAAGTGTATTAAGTGCCAACTGTGCTACACAGTTTTGATCATACATGTACCCATTCTGCATGTGTACCAAGAACTATTAATTGCTATTTTAAAGTATGTGACAATTTCAAAATCTAATTATTACAGAAGGGGCAAAGGCTTTTACCACCTCCCTTATCCTTCTTGTGAAACTGCACCTGTCTGCATTTCTAAATCTATAGAAAAAGAAATCTTATACATCTCTCCCATTTTCATTTAAAAAGCCAGCAAAAAAAAAAAACCCAAAATAGAAATCCATTTGTAACTTTCAGTTCCATTAACCATATTCAATATATTACACATTCTACAATGAGAAAGATAGTTTTATGATTTGACAAAAAACCGATGGTATGATATTTACTGGTGTACAATAAAACAAGATAATGTTTTGGGAAAAAATAAAGGACAAGCTTTAGAACAATAAAAGGGATTTTGCTTTAGTCAACAAAAAGTGCAGTAATATCTCATTAAGCTGATTAGTATGCTGCTTAGAAACAGTACTAGGTGCTGTAACACATGATTATAATCATAAAAATCCTTCAGTGTTTGCAAGTAAGCATTAACGAGGTATATTAAATTTTAAGGAGACTGCGACTAGCAGCTTTGTAAACCTCTGAGATTAAGATTTAACCCTTCTGTTACAAAACATTGTTATTTTGTCATTTTGAAACTGAGCCCATCAAAAGGCACATAAATTATCTTCTGCCAAGTCTTTTAATTCATCGTTGAGAACCTTCAGGTTTCTGTTCCTAGGAAAACTTGCCAGATTACAGAAGGAATATCTCTGTCCTTCGATGGGTGATACATGTGATTTAAGACACTTTGATTTGTTTTAAAGAGCTCTCTTATGGAACTAGATAAAACCAATTAAAATCTGGGAAAGGTGTTGTGGAAAGCCTCAACAAGTTTAAGAATTCTAATAACTTTCCTAATACACAGTAATGACTACAAATTGTAGCTACACTATGTATATTGCAGGAAATTAGAATTCAAAGCTGTTTGTTAAACACAAGTGCTCTGTTCTGGTCTGCATAATTGTCCACAATAATCCATCCTTGCCACTTCTCTACTCTATAGAGATATAATGTATCTATAAAATTCTGTTTAAAATATAAAGTTTCCCATAACTAATTCATAAACTATATGATGCTATAAGGTTATATTAGACTACAATTAAGATTTTTGTTGTTCAGTGGCGTGATTTGACACTTTATTCACTCTCAAAACTGCTGAATTCTATAGGTTCTTAAAAAATTAATTTGGTCAACCCTCTCTTTGGCTTTAGCCAAAAGCATTTTTTCAGTGTGTCTTCTACAAAGGCTCCAGGTACACCCTGGGTGGACTCCACTCCTCACACAGCTTCACAGTGGCCACTTGATAGACAATTCAAGGTCCAGATCTGGCTCACACTTAAAATGCATGTAATTGTGCTCATGGGAACAGTCCAGTAGACTTCAAAAGGTGACTCTTGAAAGCAAAGTTCCATACATGATTAAGTATTTGCAGGATCAGGACCTAAAAAACAAAGAATGGGAGGTCTTCGAGGGGAGACCTCTTTGGTCCTGACAGGATGACTGAGATTGTGACACAATGCAGATCTTGTAGGAAGTTCAGGAAAGAGTTATATTCATGTGTATTAAAAAAGAACAAGAGTTACCTAATTTTGCCCATGTATATATAGCAGATCTTTTTCAAAATTTAACAGTCCTCTGATTCAGGTCACATGTTGGGGACCCATTATTTGCCCGCTGTCAATGTTGTTATTTATAAAAATATTAAAGAAATCAAGTATATAAAAGGACCCCACTTAAGTTCATCTTGCAGTTCCTGATTTCCAGAGATAGAGAGTAGGAGAACATAATCAAGCCAGGTGTTCACCCAAGGCCATATAGCAAACAAGGAAAATTCTTTATTCCAATTCAAGTTTTCTGTGCAGCAGTCCACAATCATTCAAAATGTGGGTACACACAACTTTTTTTTTAATTTTTGAAAGTTTGTTTAACTTTTGGAACAAACCAAATTTCATGTTCAAAAGGATTAATTAGACAACTTCATACTTATGGTCCTTAGGTCTGCCATTGCCTGAAGTTAACTGGGATTTTGAATATCTGCCTATGTGCTTCTTTAAAAAAATAACAAATACTCTCCCAAATAACAACACAAGAGAAACCCCAAAACCTGAATCTACTTTTTGTCTGGATTCCACATATCCAGGAGAGTTATTTCTCCCCACCATGCTTAAACAAGGCATTCTGGCAAACAAGAATGTGACAATTTCAGAAATGCATAGCATGTGCTGACACACACAAACATTGAAGAAGGTTTAGAAAGGTCTTTGTGAATTGTCATTATTCTATAACAGCTTCAAAAACGCAGTCTAAATTTTTTTTTTAGTTGATCTCAAAAGGACCTGGTGCTTTTACATGCTCAGAAAGGTTTGGGTAGTTAATTTTAACATTTTATGCTCTATCGAAGTTTGGAAATGCTGACAGATCCCAGTGGAATTTATTAATTCTGATGTTTAACCCTAAGCATCAGTTCAAATGTATGGTTATTTGGATTGGGGAGGGGAGTTGTGGTTGAGAGTTATTCTGTGCTTCTTTTTCAAATATAACTTCAATAAAGTAACAACAGCAGTTGTAGTTGGAACATGCTAAGTTTTCCAATTTTTCCTTTTTGCCATTTTCTGTCTTCCAAAATCATACAGAAATATTTAATGTAGAATATTGAGAGCACAAATAAAAAAATAATTTAGAGGAATACCAAATCCATAATTTCTCATTTAAAGACTAATAATTTTGGATCAAGTCACATGGATCTTTTGGCATGGCAAATGTTATACATTTTTTATTAAATATGCAGAAAGGTCAGCAAAGCCTCTGATTAGTGAGCAACAAGCAGCTCTTAATGCTGCCTACTCTGATCAGCCATGCAGTTCCTGGGATCAGGCTACCACATCTCAAGGTGTATTCTTCACTTAAACTGTATTTTCCCTCATCTGCCCCTGATTCTTGCAGGCCTGTTCCTTCCTCTGGCTCTGAATTATCTCCTCTTTTCCTCACTCCAGCCTGGTTTCATTGCAGAGTATAACCCTGGCATTGAAAGTACTGCCCTGTGAAATTTCTCCTCCTGCCATGCCCAGTTACAGCTTTTCTGAACACAGGGACCTTGCTACTGTTTAGCTTTCACAGAAATCACTCCTGGTATCCCTTAGCCCTTTCACAGCAAAAGCCACCAAAATCTCATCTTGTATCCACATGCAAGACAGAAACAAAACATGTCCTCATCCATCATTCCACTATGAATTAGATAAGTCAATCTAATTTTCCTAATTTCTCTTAAAAAAAAAATAGCAGTTTCATTCTCTCCCTCTTTATGCATCATCCCTGTCTAGATCTCTGGCCAGACAGGGTTACACCAGGTGGAGTAAGGGGCTTTCATTCCCCAGTGAGGCTCCTGCAGTTCAAGGTATTCACCCTTGGTGGATAAAGTGTCAAGGTGTCAAGGTATTCAAAAATAAAAAATCTGGAAAAGTCACTTTATAAGTGCTACTTTGGTGCCCCATGAAAGGGAAGACATCTAGCTTTCAAATTTTAAATATATAGTCTATCACATTATTTCCATTATCCTGGTGTCTCGTATAAGGAAGGCACAGAATGTTTTGCCATCTCTTGCGCTGGGAACAGAAGCACAATGTTCCCTGTAGTTAACAAATGTTTACAAAATGAACTGCAAATCAAATTTGAGATTGTTCAGGAATTCAAAATATATTTGTTGAAGTTTATTTAGTAAATTTTTGATCTTTAATTATCTCAAATGTTGAGTAAAGATGATGTCCCTCAAGATGTGGCACCGCACCAGAGCATGTTGGGATCACAAGTTATAAGCTGCACTTTCTACCATAAAGAAACCCTCAGCTCTTGCCCAAGTGGGTGCCCAAAAAGCCCCAGACTGACCCTGCTGCAGACACAGGCTACAGCCCAGCTGGGTTCACACTTCACTGGGCAGGGCAAGAGCACCCTTGGGAAGCAGCACACCCACCATCCAAGGCCATGTACTGTGCCCAGTGTGCAGGATCCCATTCCTCTGAGGAGGAGCTCAGCTCATGAAACACACTATGGGATACAGATATTATAAACTCCTCTCTCTCATCTCCTACATAAAGGTACAGTGAGACATTAAGTCCCTTTGATGATACTAATAGTTATTTTGATTTCACTCACATTTTTGCCCTCAAGACTATTTCCTGTGATATCAATAGCGAAAGTTCTGGCTTTAGCCATTTCAACTGAACACACAGATTTTATTTAACTATTTGAAATGGATTACTGGAATTTAAAACCAATTATGACACCAGAAATGCCTGTCATCACAACTACATTAATGTAATACGAGAAGCTGAGCTTCCTCTTGCTGGAAACAGAGAAAAAAGAATATGGCAAGCAGAATGAGAGAATTTAAAGATAAATCTATGCACACATGTAAACATATGCAGGCACACATATATCTGTATACAGACACATATGTGCAGACACACACCTGTTATCTTTGTAAACAGATGGACCAAATTCAGCTCTTATTTACACCTGTTCTTTCCTGCTGGACACACACACACACACACTGAAGCTCTCCCCTCTTCAGTGCTGTAGAGAAAACAGTCACTTTAAAACCACTGTTGTGCTGTTATTATAGCTTAGATTAGGTTAGTTAAAAGATTTACAGTTCAGTAAGCAAAGTAATGCTTTACAAGCTCACGTGTTTAAACGACAAGCTCGCTCTGGCCCTGATCCTCTGAGCAGTTAGAGCTACACACACTGTTACTTATGCTTTCAGAATATAGACCTGGTATTTATCTTTCCAGCTAGAAAAATTCACATATATCTACATTATCTTGTGGTCCACTGGAAAATTCTAAATACTCCAATACAGACTGCTTCAGTTCTTAGCAACTCATAAACAGGTATTGCTGAGATCAGAATATATATTGAATTTTTATTAAATATTGTTCTTATTGTTGCAGCAGAAACAGTTGAACTAAGGCTGTTATAAGCATAATACACTCCTGTTAAGAAATACAGAACACCAGACTACTGAACCCTTTCAGGGTCATTAAACAGCTGTAAACATTATTACAAAAATAAACCAGAGATTTCATGCTTACATTTTAGCCCAGAGCTTGGTGTGCTGAGCAAGTACATTTTTTTCATCTCTTACAATCAACGCTGGTGACATTTGGGCATCCAAACAAATTACATCACAAATATTACTGAGGTGGGTAGGATACTGAGCAGTTTATTTGCCAGATGATTAATATATAAACAGTAGGGCAGGATAAATGACCTACTCTTCTTTGAGTGATTTGTAGGCAATACTAAGAGACATAGATGTAAATAGTTAGATTTTAACAAAAACATGTGTGCACGGAAGGGGAGGGGAGAGATCAGCTGTATTTAATGCCACCAGGACAGCATTATCCAGTCTGATAAAATGAAATAAACATTAGGCCAGATTCTATTCTCATTTTACTTATGTAAAATAGAGTAATTGCATTGACTTCATAGGAGTTTTTGTTAAGTAGGTGTCCTGTTCCTTAGGGTATAATATAATTATATCAGGAAAATATATGGTTTCTGGAGTATAACAGGATGTCTTTAAAAAAAGAAAGTTGGCCTACAGGTAATGCGTCCTCTCTATTTGTTTTTGTTTAAACATTAAGGCCAGCTTGGTAATTCGCTATCACCATTAGTGACACTAGCACATTTAGGTTTTGTAGGCATTGCAAAGCACGAGCAACTTGCAATACCTGAGAGCTGGTTTGAAGCAGGAGCAGAGCACAGGCTGCCCAGAGCTCTGGGGGAAGCAGGGCTGCCCCATCCCACAGCCCCAGCAGGCTGCAGGACTGCCCCAATCCACAGCCCCACACCAACACCATCCTCCAGCAGCCGGGACCACGCAGGGGGCAGCCGGGAAGGCATTTGACAAAACTGTAGCTGCTTTGTAGTGCTGATATTTAAACAAGCTGCTTATTGATTCCAAAACAAAGTACTCCTTTAGTAACAACAGAGCCAACTCATTCCACAACAGTTTTTATGTCTTAAAGAAGGGTTAGCAGAGGGATTTTGAAGTTTCAAAAGTCATTAGTAGACAGAAAATGGTTTGCTGTGGCTGTACTGCCTTTGCTCTGGGATGGGAAGAGAGCTGCTTTCTAAAATACCTGTTACATCTGCAGGGTACTTTCTAGTTAGCACAGCCTTTGGGACTGATAACTGATCAGTGGAAGATAAATCACCACAACAGTCTTTGGTTGGTAGCATCCATGGAGTGGAGGACTGTGAACCGTTTGTGATCACAATCTAGGAAGATGAGCACAGAGGAGAGGAGAGGTCATTTATAAATCTCACCCACAGATTAGAATAGAAAGATTAGAAGAATGCAGACAAGCTGTTTGATTTATTGCTACTTTGCATGTGACTTAGCGAAATGTGTTTTCCTTCTTATTTATTCTATTTCACTTGCATATACTTAAGAAGTCAGATCCAAAGAAGAGAAAGATAAATAACTGGTACTGAAAGTTCAGTAGATTAAAAAATAAAAAAAAAATCATGATTTTTTTTTCCAGGCACTGGTTGCATCTGGGATCATTATTTCTTAGCTTATAAACATTGATTCTCATTTCACTTTTTTTTTTTCCTAGTGATCTTTTGATGGCAAAAGTAAAGAAAAGAGTGATACCAAAATTCATATTGGAGCCTTATTTGTGAAATTCTTCATTAAACTAAAGCTTCTGTTACTTTAGAAACAGTATTTTTTAAAGTAAATTTGTTATTTTCATGTAATTTGGAATGTATACAACTGATTAAACCCTCTCCAATTTGATCAATTTCCTGTAGCTCCTATCTGATCATTCACTTTAATTAATCTAACTGGCATCCACATCAGATTGAAGAAACCTTAAAATTAAGCTTTTAATGAACCACTTTACCATCACAGAGTACAAATAAAATAATAAAATGCCTGGAAGACTTTGCAAAGCATATTTATTATTTCATTTTTTGTCATTTTTACAGCATGGAAAGGGCTCTGAATCTCATCATCTGAGGACACTGCACTGCACTGGAAGTCTGCAATGCTCTAACCCATTATATAATATTAAAAGATACATAATGTTGACCCTATTAATCCTGCATTCTTCACACAGGAAAGTTCCAAATAAAAGGCCAAGCATTTCAGCTGGGTGAGGACAGGAGGATCAGGCCCCCTGAACCAATTACAAAGAGATCAATAAAGAAGAGTTAAGACCACAGAACTCAAAGCACAGTTTGAAACAATTTAAATCCAAAACTGTAATGATGGGTTGATGATTTTTTTTAATTTCACAAAGGCTTAGACTTAGATTTTGTGCACAGCTAAATATAATGTCAAATGCACATATGTCCCAAAGATCAAAGTATGATTGACTGTGAAATATTCATATGTGATAGCCCAGCGAGATTTTGTTCACAAGGGCACCTGTCAGAAGCATAAGCTTGGATACAAATCATCAAATAAGTATGTGAAATCATTACTAAAATCCAGGCATGCAATCAGATAGTCAGTTGTCTGAAAGTGCTGGACTGTAGCCAGCACAGTGGCTCAACAGACTAATGCTTTGGCCTTTGCAGATCCTCAGGGCCCTGGTTCAGTTCCTCCTGCTACTGGTCAGGTCAACTGTCTGTACCTAGTGTTGACTTTCCTGGCACTTAATGCTAGGAGCAAAGCAAAAAAAACCCGAGTCCATAAGTTGCCTTTGACCTGAGCCACAGAAACATCTGCTGGTTGAGTCACGAACTGCTTGTTGGCCAAGTTTAACAGGAGCCGAGCCTGTTGCGGATCAGCTCTCTCAGCAGTAGGTGTCACTGCAATAAATAGATGGATTTCAAGGGACAAAGACACACATTGCCCGGGAAAATGCATAAACAGAACATCCCCGAATAAAGAGAGTTTTGAAAAGAAGTATGTGGTCCAGTTAGACCTCTCCTTTAACTTTATGCAAAATGTTGGAAATCTGGTTTAGGGAGGAATTAAATTGCACGAGTGGGATTGCCAACAACAACGGCACCATAATTCTGTCCTTTAGTCCTGTGTCACAGAGATCCTTTAATTCACATTAATCACCTCCCTGCAATCCCAGGTCTATTAGGTAAAGAGTGTTACAGTTAAACCTTTTTTAAAAAAAAAGCTCTCTAACAAATTAAGTCATTTTCTCTAGTGGAACATAAGACCTAGTTATATGGAAAGACACTGAATACTCAACTGTAGTTGTAGCACTGAAAGACCACAAGGTTAGCCTATTTTTTGTCAAATTAGAGAGCCCATACCCAACCCTATCTGCATACAGAACAAGGAGAGAAAGAATACTTATAACAGCTTGGGGGGTAGGGGGAAGATGTCTCAAGTATAGATTTAATTAACAGAATGCATATTTCAAAGAAGCAGTAACCAATTTATATTTGAAACAGAAATATTTGGTATGCCAAGTAATATCACAGAGATGTCAGCCAAGTCTACACCATATTTGGTTTCATTATCACGAAATGGTCTGTAGGATAATTAAGGATGCTCCAAATTGCATGCTACTGAGTTAGACTGTAGACAAAACAATGCATCACTAAGCATATGGGCTACCTGTGATGACATCAAGACAGAAACTACGTGCCTGAGAAAATATTTTAAGAAAAAAGAAAGATTTATACATTAAACCTTGTGTAACCTGTTGCACCTGAAAGAACATCTGTGACAATACAAACATCTAAAGTGTATATATATAACACAACTGCATTTATTTTACTTCCAATAATCTGAATGGGGAACAAAAGAGAGGAAGAAATATAGAGAGAATGAAAAGATAAATTGCTGCATTCTTCAAGGTCAGTATATTTAAGGAAAAAGCAACATTAAAAAAAGTCACCCCCATGAAAATCATAAAGGACCACACTACACATGTGGAAAGAGCTCCTCCTTTCCCCTCAGCAGCTGCTGAGACTTCCCCAGCAGTTACTCCCACCAGCTCCTGCCCCAGTATTCCCTAAAGGCCTCAGCACATGGAACCCCAAAGCACACTGTGATCAATTCAATCACAGAGGAGAGGGACACCTTTGCTAAATGTTTCTTTGCTGGGTACAGAAATATCCAACATCTTAATACAGTGGAAATGGAAACAGGTAGAAATTCGGAAGTAACTTGCCCAGTTTCAGTGCTCCCAAAGAGCATAAAGGGACTAAGTTTTTCAGAATTTCAGCACCATAGAAATAAGTATCCCTAACTGATCATTTCCACATCTCATTTAGGAAAAAGCTTGCCATGGATCTTGACTTAAATAGATGGCTCATCCTCTGTAAAGAAGCCAGGGACAGCATCCAGAACTCTTGACTCCCATTGCTTAGTCCAGTATGCCAGATAGCTTTCCTTTATCAAACATAATTGACTGCTGAATAGACAGGGGTTTTTTAACTCACAGCAAACCTGTCAGCATAAAACTTTTTTTTTTTTTTTTTTTTTTTTTTTTTTGTTGAAATACTAGAGAGAGTAGGGTTTTTTTTTAAATAACAGAGATTCTTGGCTGTTAATACCTTCTATCTCCAAATTCTATCCTCTTTCTTCCTTCAATGCAACTGATTTATTTTTCTTCTCCCTATAACACATGGACTTGGTGACAAAAAATACCACACATAATTTAGACGGTCATAGTGATTCTTAGATACAAGTGGCTTTGATGAGTCATATTAGTTTAATACTAATTTCCAGGGGAAAAAAAAATAGACAAAGCTGAGAAAGCTTTAGTTTGAGTGGAATGAGATGGAGTAAAAGATGCAGTTTAAATAGGCAGGCACACTAGAAGCAGGTTAATGCTGGACAAATAGAGCAAACATTTCTCAGAACACCCCTTGTGTTTGTGGTCTCCCAAAAAGCAGAAAGAGAAAACTCATTAAAGAATTAAGTGGAAAAGATAGATGAGGAAACATGACACAGACTAAGGCATGAAAAAATGTACTTAATTATCACCAAGTAAAATGAAACAGAAGAAAACACAAATCCCCTTTATTCCATTGGTGTTCTGTTCTGCCCATATTCTTACTGATATATCACTGCTTCTGTCATTTAACTTTATTAATTGATCACTGTCATGAACACAAGAGCAGAGCTGGGAACTTTAAGACCAACTTGCACCTCCTAAGCTGCTTTCCCACTGATATAGGTGGCTCAGGATTACCAGGGTGTGGCTAGCAGTTACTGCTCTGCTCAGACACCCACCCTGGGGTCAGGAAAGCTCCAGAAAACAAGCTCTTTATCATGTGTCCTTTTAGAGAAGAAGAGAAGAAAAAAAAAAAAATCACACTGCTCTTTCAGAGGGAGGAAGACAATCCCAACCAGGAACATCTATACTAAAAGTAACTGACTCAGGATATTTCCCTGTATTTTCTCAGCTGATTTAAAATCCTCTCTACCTGTTGCAGTGAGATTATTCTGCCTCTTCCTCTGAATGATGGTACCAAGCAATTCTAACAGTTTTGCAGTTAAGCCAAGGGCATAACAATGATGTCACACAAGTGACTACAAGAAAAGGTCCCATCTTTGCAGTGCTCTTGGCTGCAGTGAGGTGCAGCCCCTGAAGGGAACAGAAAATCTCCTTCCTTTGCCCTGAGGGATCAGGTACAGGAAAGGGAATCACCTCAGGTATCTCTTGAAGGAAGCAGAGATGTGAGCACTGATGTGGTGAAACAGGACTCATGTTTAAGTGCAGTGGCCTTCAGGATCCAACAAGCTGGGCACCAGCTGCTGCTTGGGCACCCCTGTTTCATCTGGGCACAGCAGCTTTGATCACTAACAGAAAGGGCTCTGAAAACCTGGCAGACATATGGCAGATAGATGAATGGGGGGAGAAGGAATACTGTAAAAATACAACAACATTTCAAAGCTACCTGCAGGATAAAAATCCTTAAGATAATTTTGATGTTAATTGCAACATTCCAGGCCCTTGGCTGAAAAGACAGCCTCTCGTGGGGATAGGTGAGTGGTAACAAAGCTGACAAAGAAAGTCTGATAAATGCAATCACAGGATGACAGACCCTGGCGAGTTCAATTACGGCTGCAAAGTCAGGTGGGAGATGGACTCTGCTGACTGTAATATATCCTTAGCTGCCAGCTCTGGCCATGCACAGCTCTGACCAAACTCCTTGGAGTGACTGACAGGATCCCAGGAGCCTTCAGTCCCATGGCAAGCTGAGAGCAGCTACAGTTGTTATCAGAAGGACCAGGGACTAACAGGGAGTGCTTTACTGCAAGATTTCAGTGGAACTCGAAAATAAACGCCACAAACTCTCTGTGAAACTGTTTCAAGCCTCTTGAAAAGCCTGTGCAAATGAGCAGTTTGTGTTCACTTTCTCCAGCTCATGTAAAGCTTCACTCAATGTTAATTTGCACTGCTGCAAACCAGTGTGAATCCAGGTAACTCCAGAAAAACACAAAGCCAGACAATAGGAGGAGAAAAAGCTTGGTGGCTCAGGTTCAAGGACCTGGCCATGGGGGGCAGTGAGTGGGGTACCACTACCTGCAACAGGACCATCAGAGGGATTCTCTTCCTACAGGACCAAATCCCAAATCTCCAGAGCTGAGAGCATTCAGGAGATCTCACACAGAATCCCTGCTTGGGTAATGCTATTGGTCCTGTTGCCCAAGCAGAAACTCATTTTTCTGAATTCCAGGCCCTTGCACCTACACTTACGAATAGGGAGATCATTACACCTCTTTATAATTAAAAGGATTTTCATCTCCTTAGTTTTATGCTTCAGAATAGACTAACTATTCTTATTTGATGTGAGAAAGAAAGAAGTAGATGTATAGAGCAAATTGTGGCTTCTCATACTTCAGTGCAAAATTATCTGAGAATTTAAGTCAAGTTTCATCAAAGTATCTGGCTATCTCACAGCTTTATTTCTTTTATTTTTTTAAGTAACAAAAAGAGACGTATTTTCCCAATTTTTTATTGTTGAATTTAATTTTCTGACTGACTTTTTTAGGAAAAAAAAACAAACTCACAGTGTTATTAAACAACTTCTTTGTTCTCTTTCTGGGTTTTCCAAAAATATTGTAAAATGACAATGGTATAAAAATTATACTGTAAATAGTGTAAGCACTGTGAATGAGCAGAGTTATTCATTTATATCCCTAGCTTATGAAATGCCCGTATCATGTATCCTTTATCCAACAGCAGACTCTTTTAGCTTCAATCACCAGAGCTAACAATATGTTATTGATATGATTTCAGGAAGCTGTCAGCAGGCAGCTTTGCTTTCAGCTCCTCAGCTCTGGTGAGCGCACAGATCGTACCTGTGCCTCTCCCGCAGGAGAGCTGGCAGCAAGGTGCACATTCCTGTCAGCTGTCACAGCAGAATAAAGAGAAACCTAAACAGGTCTTCCTCACTACCTGCAGCCCCACAGTCCTCACACACTGAGAACTCACTGCTGCTTCACTGGGAATGCTCAGCAGCACCCCAAACCCCGGTGTGCTGACGGGTGGATCCCTGTCCCTGCAAAGAGCTGGGGCAAGGAGCAGCAGGGCAAGTGACCCAAGGCACTGCTTTGGGCCTTCACCCTTCTTGCCCCATGCCCACCTCCTCCCCCAGCTGGCCTTTCATAAGTTTCCACCCTCTTCCTGTGCTCTACAATTCTGCCCAGCATAGAATCAGTAGGAAGATGAGTGAGCAGGGGGTAACCAGGTGTCTGCCTCTCCAGGCAGCAGAGGGTGAAATGGTACCTGAAGCTTTGTACACCCCAAGGCAGGTCTCCAGGAGCTGTTAGAGCCTGACTCCTGTACATGGAGGTACAGGAGGTGTAAATGGGGGTGCAAATCAGGACTCCTGTGTCCTGGTGCACCTGCTCCTTTGGGCTCCCTTCAGAAAAGGGGTGCAATCGAAATGAGAGGTGGGGCTCTTCTGTAAAGATGCAAACTTCTTCATTTCTAACCACTTCTGCTTGAAGGAAAAATAAAGTTAGCACACAAGTAAGTCCAGTATTTTACAGATTGTATTTATGTGCTACTTTATTTTCAGGATCTGAAGAATAATCACAAATGTCAGAAGCCATGACAGGTAAGCTGAAAGAGCAGCTCTTTCCGCTTTAGGAAACCAGTGGGTTTTTTAACTAGATTTCATATTGGCATACAAGCTTTAATACCAAAAGAGTATTTTGTACTATTAGATGTTGGTCATTTTTTTGTCTAACAAAGAGCAATAACAGGCTGCTGCAGGAGTTAGCACAGTTTTTGGTGAGGTTTTTTTTCCTCCAAATGATCAGAGAAAGTACCGTACTTTCAGGATGTGCCTCACTTGCTCTTAAAAGGGTAAAACAAAATATTCTCCTAGCTATTCTAAGCCTGCCATATAAGTATTATGCTGTTACAGATTTCAAAAGGTTAGCTTCAATGAACCTGACATCAGTATAACCCAAAATAACCCATTCAAGAGAAAAGTAAGAAATAATTGCTGTTTTCTCTTTTTTTTTCCTCAGCTATATTGCTATAATGATTTTGCATAACAGATTGAACAAAGTGCTGTTGTGACAGGTGGTAGAATTCAGCTAGTAAGCACAGAGACAGGGTTCAATTTAGTTTGTGAATCCTTTAATTGTTGTGCAGCTAATTAAAGAAGGTTCTTTACACTCGCAAGTGTTTACCGTTGCTAGTATGCATACATGAAAAATTAAATTGTGCCTTCAAGGGCTGAGAACTATAGAAAAATCATAGCTGATTCTGCAACATGCTTACCAGCTCAAAATAGCTGCTTTTCACAATTGGAATTTGTAAAACTTTTTGCTAAGCAAATATAGAGCTAATTAGAAGTGTTCGTTGGACCAATTAACATTTAAATAAATAAGCCATATTGCACATTTCACAGTCTTTATTTAATGATGCTTCTTAACTCTTTGGAAAGATTCCTTTAAGTACAAATAAGTTGTCATAAAAATGAAAGACAAAAATAACACCATAACAGTATATTCTATGCTTTTTTCTTTTTGCCTTGAAGTCTTCTCTAAAACTCTATACCTGTTACTGAGGAAGGGGGGGTACACAAATCTGGTTCCTTCTTTTATCTTGTCAAGTTACCTTTCCACCTTTTTGAATGCAAACAGAAAAACATATTTGATTACTATTTAAAGTGTTATGATAGCTCTGTTTGTTTTGCCCCATGGAACAGAATCTGTTTTAGACAAAAATTCTTACTTTTATCTCATAAAATGGCCGTTCCAGCCCAAAAGAAGGGTGTTCTCAGAAGAGAGTGCTCTTAGAGCAACAAAAGCAGCAGTTTGAAAGTTGCATATGCAAACAACGAAGCGACAGAAGAAACCTAAATCTGTTTTCCAGGCCTGCTGTTTGCATTCCCACAGCAAAACCAGTGCTGTTGTTATACCTAACCCCAGGGCTGCAATTGCCTGTCTCTTCGGGGTCAAGTGATATTTTGCTTTCAAAACAACTGTCTTTTAATTTAACAGTCCCTTTCAATCAATAGGACTCCTTCAGTCTGCACTGAACATACATTTTCTCTCTCTCTTTCAACCTCCAAACCCCTACCTAACACAAAGGTTACATTAAAAACAGGGGGAAGGCTTCTCTCTACTTTTTTCCAAGATGCATTGCACTACCTTGCAATCACACTAAGAGCTAGTGTGGAAGGACTCGTTGTTGACCTTGGCTTCCAGCACAGAAAACCAAATTAACAAGGACCAATTAACATTCAAATAAATAAGGAAGATTAACAAAGAATACGCTGCACACCAAGAGGGTAAAATAAACTAGAAGAAGGAGTTCAGTATCTCCCTCAATCAGGATGAGTGGAATTCCCCAGGAAGGACACCAGCACATCAGAGCCTGGATGCACAGGCTGCTCTCTCCAGGGCCAGATGAGCTCCAGAGGGGATGTGGCCGTGTGTGAAACAGGCAAAGCTCTAACTTTGGAAAACCCTTGGGAAAATGTGCAAAGACCCCACAGTCCTGCATGTTGCTCCTGTGAAAGGAAAGGTGCTTCCCCCCCTGTCTGGTCTCTGCTCTGCTCCTTTCTCTTGGGGCTGTTGGTGTTTGGGATGGCCTCTTCTGATGCTGGGCCAAGAGGAGCACATGGCTTTGAGCTCACAGCTGACCAGCAGCAGGCCAAGGTAGACACTTCTTGCATGGATTGTCAGTGTATGAGGTTTCTGATAAAATTTTTGGTCAGAAAGGTGCATTTTGTTTTGTTTTGTTGTTTTTTTTTTTTTTTTTAAATTCAGTACATTCTGGTTTGAGTCAAATAGATGAAATGGCCAAAGAACATCCAACAGCCCAAGAGAATGGTATTTGGCAAGTCTATAGAGATTGAAAATTTTATGGTTTAAAACGTGCATTCCACTACACTCCATCTGAAGGCTCCAACCTAAATTTTTGTGGTAATTAGGTAGTTGCTCTGAGTACTGTGTTGCAAAATACGTGTATGAAGTTCTCCAAATTTCATGGTTCAGAGCAAACCTCTCTCTCTACAACTTTAATTTCATATACCTCTTTAACTGTTCTTTGGGGGCACATAGGTAGCTGAAGCTGTAACCTGGAGTTACTTGTAGGGACTCCCTGTGCCATGGAGGATCAGAAATGGATCAGAAAATGCTACACCAGGAAGGATGAAAGGTGGTTGAACCCTCTACCTTCGTCATCCCCTGCCTCTTGCTCTTCCTGCGGGTAAATCTACAAAAATTACTTTAAGCTGGCAAAATTTCTCCATCCTTCTTGGATATCATTACCCCAACAGAACAATTAAATTCCCCACTAACTAATCATCTGCAAAGCCTGTCTCCTAAAAGGAAACTCCTCCTGCGCAAAGGTTATGAATAATTCTCAGAAGGTTACAACATGATCTATCATTTTAAGTATTTGGATCTGGAGTACTGGTTCAGGCCTCTAACTGACAGCCACCTTTATGAATAGTTAAGAGTTCACAGAGATGATTATCATGTACTATTTAAATATGTATAAAGGACAAAGATAATAACAATACTTTGCACTTTAATAGAAGCTTCTGTCTGAAATTCTCAAAGGAGAGCCGAAGTCCTCACGAATGCACACTCACAGCCCCTCTGACCTGCACAGTTGGTCATTGCTATTATTCTCTGGAATCTGGTAGGCTGTTATTGTTAGATTTCTCAAAAATGATAATGTCTGCCTTAATTTATATAGCAGTTGAAGCTTTACTAAATGAGTAACTCAAAGTGAATCACCATTGTGGGGCTGTTGATCAGTGCCCTGTGCTGAGGCAGAAAACAGCATGGAACACCACAGGATGCTCTGCCGAGCCTTGGCCCCCATTCTGGTCAAGGAGGAGAATCCTCCCTGTTCCCAGGCTGAAATGCCACTGACTGATCAGCACACAGTCCAACTGGGAGAAAAGCATCTCCTGCTACTCTTCAGGAAAAAGCCTTTCTGCAGCCTTCAAAATAATTCTAGATTTTTTTTTTCCAGTACTAAATCAAAAAGAGCAAAAGTGGGCTCCACTTGAAAGCCAAACTTTCTTGCATGAGAACACTTTTCTGCAGTTTGTTACAGATACAGGAGGTTTTATACTTAAAAAATGTTTTAAGTAATCCATTTCTAAATGTCCTGTGTTGATGAAGTCAGCCTCTCCTGTCTTCTGATCAAGAGGCTGAAAGCAAGTGACTCTCTCTCCTATCCCATAAAATACAGAAGGAAGATTTAATCACGCTCAGTTGTACCTTTCCCAGAAAATATGAAAAGAGCTATTAAATAGAAACAGAAGTGTGGAAAATAGAACCCACAAATATCAGTACCAATCCAATGCAACTATAAATTCTGAAATGCTGCCAAAAAGTTGGTTGTATTTGAAAACTGGACCTGGACAATTTGAACTTATGCAAATGGCATTTGTACAGCAGTGGAACCAAAGGTCCTCCTGACCTTAAGGGCATATTTACAGAAGAGTCAACTGACCTAGAATAATTCCACCAATGTATTAAGAAAACATGTCTTACTTCCAAGAGTACTAATATGTTTATTATGCAACTTTGTTTTTTAAACAAGTACATTTCTTAGCCAAGTATGAAAAAGGCAAAGGAAAAAAAAAGTCGCATATGTCCCAAACTACTCAAATTTTTCTGCTTCCTTTTACAGTACCAGTTTTCCTTCAACATTTTTAAAAAATTCTCACAAGTGTCAAAGAACAAATTACTTTCAGGTTTCTTGAAGAACTTGTAACAAATATAACAGTTACAGAGAGAGAGAGAAAGGGGGGAAATCTATTTCAATGTGATTGTTTTCAAATACCTGAACTAAGTGGGAATGAGCTGGTACCATGAAATCCCTCTGCAACAGGCAACTTCTCTTGAAGCAAAATGCATTGAGGGAGAGAGCTGGATGAGTTTTTTCCACTGAACACTTTGGCCAGTAAGACTGTCTGTGTTCACTCTCCCTTTTTCTTCTCTAAAAGCTATCTCTACATAATTTCCTTACCAGCACTGTAGTCACTCTCAACCTTTTGTGGTTTTTTACTCATTTGTTTGTGTTTTTTTAATTTGGTTTGGAGTGAGTTTGTTTGTTTGTTTGTATTTAATTTTACATCAATTTGTTAAATCAGACTGATAAAGTTACTGAAATAACACCCCAAGCCTCTGGCTGCAGTACTGCTATTACAATGGAACTCTGATCTCATCCTGGCTCCTATAGCTAATAACAAACAGCAAGAGACTGAGTTCCCTCAGCTCAAATATAACCACCCAAAGTCAAGTTAAATTCAGCATAGCTTTCACGGATTCAGAAGATCAGAAAATTGGTTTACCACAACTTTTCGCAGAGTAACATGTTAGCAAAAGTTAACTGATTCACAGTAATTTTTAGTGTACATGCTCTTGGTAAATGTGATGTAAACTTAGTACAGCTTTCAGTGTAAGCCAAATTTCCCTGGTTTCATCAGGGCTAAACTAGCACACTGCTCCTCATGTGCTGGGAGGCAGGAACCACCACAGAGACAGCTGCAGTGGTAACCTGGCTGTGGGATGGATCAGTGCTATGTCCTGAGGTCTTTGGCCAGGGTTAAGAAAATCAGAAATTTCAAACTGCAATTTGTTTCATTAAAACACCTGTGTTAAATTTTTCATGGCAAGTCACCAGACTTTTCTGGAGGGACTATCTGTGGTGGAAGTTCCACCAAACATGCAACAGGTGGGCAAAAGTACATAATGAAAATCACAAAGCACCAAAGTCCATGATATGCAGATACCAAGACTTAAAACAGTGGGAGGTACAAATTTTAAAAGCATACTTGATGGACCCAATATAAAAAAAAAAAACTTGGTGACAGTCTTTGCAATAAACCTCATGAGTTTTGGTACAAACACTGAATCGGTGACAAAGTTTTATATCCATATATGGATCTCAGGGTGGAACTTCAATCCACAGAGATCTGAAGCTTATTGCTGCAAATGATGACCACATATACAGGAAAATATTTAATTTAACCACATCCTGCAGTCATTAACACAGAACACAAAAATTAAGGTGGGCATCTACAGCTAAACCTTTTTTTCCTGAAAAGCTACTTTCAATAAATAAAAACAATCAGAATTAAAACCAAACTACGTTGGCCTTTAATATATTACTTAAAAAAATTTCAAAGAAAATAATTCACCCATGTGTAATTTTATTATAAGCCACACACCATTTAACGACAGCAACACACTGTTCTAGAGTTTCTCTAACAGATTGGTGAGGGCTTCACCCTTCTTTTCCCTGCCCAAAAATATCTCTGTAGTACTACTGAGTAGCAATGGAGCATGAAGTTGGAACACAGGGAGAACAGGGAGTCCTACCTTACACTTTACTGACTGGCTATATCAGGTTTCATGAATGAAAGTAAACATAAAAATTCAAATGGAAAATATATCCTCAGGAGCTTCCAGTTCTTTGGGCATATTTCACTGACAGTGCAATGCTCTTCCACCAGTGGCACTGCCACCATCAACCCAAAACACTTTGGGATACATCAGCAATAGAACAGAGTTGATGAGAGGATGCAGTGATACTGAGAAAAGACAGTAACTAAACAACAATGCACTGGAATTATTCCAAATGGAAAAATTTTTCTTTTTTTTTTTTTCCAGAGACTAAAACCAGTATTGAAAAATCTTTGCTCTATCTTTGATCTGCTGTGTGCAGCAAGGAAATATTGGGTTCAAACTGATGTGTCTGAGTTGTTGGTAAGGGAGCAGATACAGTGTCTGTGCACACAGGAGGGGTCACACTCACAGAATAATTTTCTCTGCACAGACAGTGCACTGGGCAAAGCATGGATCTATACATACAGGTGAAACTCTGCTCTGGCTCATTTTAATTGGCAAAAATTTTTATAAACAAAATTTCTGCATTTTTCCTTTTGATTAATTATTATATTTATGAAGAAACTATAATGATCACTATCAAAAATAAGTAAAGGCTTTTCCTCAAAAAGTTCCCATAAAAATTCCTATTTGTCATCTTCTTTCAACATTATCATCAGGCCTTCTACTTATATGATCTTCCATGGCAATCAGTTGACTGCTGCTATATATCCTGAATAATACTTTCCCTCATGAGGACCATATACCTTTGGGATACCTAAGCTGCTCTTTCACAGATCAAGAGGTATCATTTCATTTGGAAGACCTCCTGTACAGGAGGGAATATAGTTTAATAAACACTTACAATTAAAACTTTTTGGAATAACCAAGCAGAATGCACACAATGGCCACACTAATGTTGCTGCTCTATCCTCACTGTATATTCGATTTCCACTCCAAAACTTTGCTTGAAATTTATGAACTTGCCTAAATATAAGCACAGGCTGAAATACTTTCTTAAATTAAGACTGGCAAACCTCAGCACTGCTTGTGGGAGATGTCACTAACCAGAAAGTTTGCAGGGTTTCTTTTTCTATAATATCTCATCTTTCAAATTTCTATAAGGCAGAGCATCAATGGTCATTGGTATGGTATAAAGCATTAATTGTAACAAGTTTCAGTAGCTGAAGAGGGAATCAAAGCGAAATTTTAATCAGGAAACATACAAGTTTGTTCAATAACCTTGAAATCTCAAGCAGATGCAAAGTCACTCTGCAGGTAGACAAAAACAGACGAGGAAAATGTAACTTGTAAACAAACAGTGCTAGTATTGGCTGGAGCCATTTCTCTGCCAGACTACAATATGGTCTGGCACATTGTATGGCTTGCACTTTCGGGTTTTATTATAGTCTTTTTTTAACACACAATCTATCTCACCCATTTGTAGCTGCTCCAGTATCTCATCTATCTGAATCAGACACCCATCTTTAAAGAGAATGAAATTCTCTCAAGATCCCAATGCCTTTTCTGTAGAGATAGCCTAACTTTTAGTCAGTGTTCCCTTACCTTGTGCAGGAAAAATAGTGCCCTATAATCCAAACTATACCACATAGTTTGCCCTTTTACCAAAGGGCAGCTGGCATCTCCATTGCTTTGCCACAAGCAATGCTTTCAAAATCATATTTTATTGGAATCAAGACTAAATTGTTACTTACAAGGTTCATTTTGTAAAGACATTAATTAATGGCCTGCACATGGAAGAGAGTTGGGAAATATTGTGTATTTTTTGCATTATTTTGTTGGCAAGTACATTGTTCTAGTAATTAATGCTGACATATTTTTTAAATGCATTAAGCAATATAGACAACATATCCTCTGCCCAGCTTTTTATTTTTTTGGGGGCAGGGAGGTGGAATAGAGGTTCTCCCCTGGCTGAGCACTATTCCTGCAGTAGGGCCTTCCACTGCCTAGTAAGGTCCCAGTCTGTCTTGGTAAAAGGTACGTTTTATGCACAGTTCCGGACTTTGAAGACATTTTTGAGAATCTAGCATTCTCACAGACTGCCAGAGCTGTAGAGACTCAAACTCAGTAACATTCTTAGTGAACCATTCCTTTAACAACCCCCATTGAAAGAGTCATTCCCTTCCTTATGGATTTCAGGTAGAAAAACAACTCACTGCTGTGTTCAGACAGACATCAGTCCCCTTTCTCTTCCTCCCTCGTCCCCATACCTAATCAAATAGCAATCCAAGCATCTCTTTATCATTCTCAACAAGTTTAAGCACCTTAATTCTAAAGTTCTAGATATGTAGAAAATTAGTGCCCTTCATGACTCAAAGCTATGGCAATTTTTTTAGATGTTTATTGACCTGTTTATTACTATCTGTTTATTGAACTGTTTTCCATGAATCTGTCTAATCCCTTTCTGAGCCTTCTGATGCTGTCTGCCTCCATTAATTCCCTTGGCAGCAAGTTCCAGAAGTTCACTACTCACCGTGTCAGGAATTATTTCATTTTATCTGTTTTAAACCATCTCCTGGTACCTCTGCTGGGTGTTCTAGCTATGGGTTTGTGAGATTTGGTGAAAAAGGGGGGTGAGGGTTCTAGAAAGGGCTTTGATAGAATTTTGTCCTTGCAGCTATAAATTTTTTCCAAGTGAAAAATAAAAGTATACAGACAGGGCCACAACATAACCCAGAATGTAAGAGCCTGACACAACAGTGTGAGATTCACTGAGCATCCTCACTAATGCAGATTTACTAACTCAGCCCACAGAATTCCATGATCTAGTCCTTGATGAAAATACAATCCACTTTACAGTTTCAAAGTTTGTAACAAAACCCTGTGTACAGAACTTGGGAATGAGACCATTTGAGGGTTGATAGCTTTGTCACAATGGAAAAGATTCATCTGTCATGACTGAGATTCAGTCAGTTACAGAAAAAAAAATCCCAAACAGTCTTACAATTCTGACTAAGAGGAAGAAAGAGCAGAAAATGTCAGAATGAAGCATTCATTACAGGTTTTTTTCAGAAATATCCATCCAAATTTTGGGTTGAAGTCTACATAGACCTTCCATCCAAAGCCAATTTAACTGAGAGCCCAAGGAAAATACATCCCCATCTGGCACAGGCTGTTGTTCCAAGCTGTGACCAGATGATTCCCTCCACCCTCACCCTCCAAAACCAGAATGACTATAAAAAAAATAACCATTCTCTTAGGTTAAAAAAAAAAAAAATTAAAAAAAAATAAAAAAAAAAAAATTCCCGACCATGGTTGAAGCCAAATGGCCCTTCAGGCTACTACTGAAGAATCAATTACATTAGCTGTAAGCCTAAGAGAGTCCTGGGGACAATCAGTCAGAGCCATAATAGCTGTGAGGGAATTGTTAAGCAAATTGAGGGATTCTTTAGGTAATTGGGATTGGACAACCAGGTCATACTTAATTTGAAGCATCCATTCCATACAAGTGCTTCAGAGGTACAGTAGGAACTAAAGACAGTAAAGTCTAATTGTGCTGCTACTAACCCAGTGCTTTTAAAGGGACACCCCACCCCACCCATCCACCCCTGGCCCCCCACTCTTGCACAGAATGTTTAATAGGATTGTGTTCACTCCCAGCTGAGGAGAATTCAGGCAGCTCCTGCAGGGTCAAATCAGGGAGCTGAGAGCTCCACAGCCTTCTGGGACAACCTGCAGTGCTTATTCACAGCTTGAGCCAGGGGCAGGAAATGCTCAGATACCAAAACTGAGAAGGAAATAAATGGACAACCCACTGCTTTCTTTAAGACAGTCCAAAGATGCTAAGGATGTACATTTTTCTGGTTTTGTGGTTGACCATGCATTCAGCATACTAAATGCATACTTAACTAGAAATTCTGGTCTTCCAAAGAAACTCTGCAAAAAATCCCCAACTTCTGCTTCAAGCTCTTCAGAATTTACAGGCAAGAAAATCCACAGTTCTGGGAGGTCACTCTGAGGGGGCTGTGAGGGGATCTCAGATCAAATTGGATTTTTTACCCAGTTAAACAGGGAACTATTACAACAGCAAAAAGCTCTCAATTTCCTTTGTTCACTGAAACAAGTTTCAGAAAAAAAAAAAAAAGTATGCCCAAAATCCATCTTCATGTCCAGTTTGCTTTTGGAGAAACCTGTTGCAAACAGCTACTGCTAGCATTTTTTGGCTTCTCCAGAGAGAAGCAAGCCATTTGGGTTGATACAATAGGGATTGAAGTCCCAAGAGATGCTAATTCTTTGTTGGATTGCCCTGAAATTTCACAAGGTGAACAAAATGAGCCAGCAAACACGGCCCTAAGAGTGCCAGCACCAAAGCTGACAAATCTATCTTCTTGTCTCCCTTTCCTCTGATTCTTTTCTGGAACTAATTTGAGGAAAAACCCTATTTCTGGGTCTTCTGGCAAAGAGTACCTCAGATAATTGCCCAGAATGGAAGATTCTGCTAGTGCCACATTTCTTTGGCAAGGCAAGAGAAAAACTGGGAAAAGAGGGATAAAGAACAGAACCTGGATGGCTGAAGGGTGCCAAAGCAAGAGTTTTGCGCCAGTTGCCATTCTGCTCAAAATCTGCAGTGAGGAGCCCAGCTCCCTGCTCCCAGCAAGCTGGCCATGGCTTAGAAGAGTTGGCCAGAGCAGCTCTGGCAGCACAGCTGATGACAGAGAAAACTTGGAGTAGCAGACGGGCCAATAGCCCATCGGTAGAGGTCAGGAATGTCTGATCATGCACACTTCTGCCATTACAGAGCTCTCATGGAGTACAAATCCATCCATTTCATGCTCCTGTTTTGGAGGATGCTTTAACTGCTTATCAAATCAGTGAGCACTTTTCTAGCCTTGACAGAACAAGAGCCAACAACAGGAAGTGGTTGCAATTCTACCTCTAATGTTTAGAGTTGTGACATGATCTATTCAGCCAGGCTATGTCCTTCTAAAGTTATCCAGCAGTATACCAGCAGTCACCCAGCAACAACAGTTTCTAAATAAAGAAACCATGTAAAACAAACAAATAAACAAACAAACAAATAAACAAAAAGTAAAATCCCTGATCTGGAACATACTGGCTTAACTGAAGGGAGTCTTTCCACTCCACACACTACACTAACACCAATTTAGGTGAGGGAGCAGGCAAACTGTCTCCCATGAGACCAGTTAAACAGGCTATGGTATAGCAGCTCAATTGCCTGGACAACATCAGGAGTCAAAGTCTGGGGAGCACTTGAAGAGCACAGCAAATAACCCATCTACAAAAATAATCATCATCAAAAACAGTCATCCACAAAATTTTTGCCAATCAGTACTTTGAAAAATGAGCCATCACTTTTTGTGAAGATAATGGATGGGAATTCAGCCTGTGTCACTGCTATGGGAAAAAAATGTCCATTGCTTTAGACTACAGGGAATGCTGAACACACAGAATTTGAACTCAAAGAGCTTGGTGTAGAAATGGTCATGGTTAGATAGTGTCTTTCTTTTGACCAGAGAGTTGCAAAGAAATCTATTTCATTTGTAGGAAGAATGCTTAGATTAAAAGTTGTTCCAGCAGAATCTTTAAGAGACATTACCTGATGCAACCTGGGTGAAACTTTGAGGGCAGTGAAGATCCTCAAATGAGTACCCACAGGTAGAACAAAACATTTACAAGATGAGTGATAATAATGTAGCTTCTTCCATGCGCCAGGTCAGCAAAGGAAGCAACAAGATAATGTTCAAAGATACTTTTGGTAGCAGAAACACAATGCACTATATCTGCTCTCTACTGCTGCATCCCCACAGTCATTACTCATGCTATGAAAAGAAAAAAAAACAGGTGTATGAGGCAGCTGTGCTTGACAGAGGCTTCTTGCAAAAAAAAAATAAGGGAAGGCTGCAGACCATCAAGATTATAAACATCATCTATCTCAACACAGTATTTATTTGGCCAGTAGTGCTAAAAAAGGTGTCAGCCTCTGTTGCTGGAGAGTATGTGCAATGGAACACTGCATATCATGCAATCTTTGTGCAGGCACATGAGTTAATGACAGAATTCTAGATGCTTTGTTTGGGACAGCAGTAGTGTTTGAAGTTCTGACTTAACAGGCACCGTGCTTTCAATCTCTGGTTTCATAAATGCTGCTCTACCTTAGAACAGGGTGTATTAAAAAACTGGAACACCACCTGAGAGAAACCCCTCACCACAAGGTGGGTCCTTTTTGGCAGAAAACCAGAGAGTATGGACCACAGAAATGCCAGTTTCAACCACAAGTGATAAGATCAGGACACCTGTGGCATTAATTGGTCTCCACACTGGGAGATTCCAACTGCTTCCATCCTGCTGCATTTCTGATACCAGCAGTCTACCACAATACCCCACTGTACCTGGGGTCAGACTCCAGTTGCCTTCCATGTGTGGACACAGTGGGCATGGAGAAGAGGGAGATTTGCTTTGACACCCAAGAATAACTGCATCACCTTGGGAGACTGCATTTCAAGTTTTGCTTCCGATTATAATTATAATTACTTAGTGATGATCACCTCCCCCTTTAGCTTAATTTAAAATGCTTCTGAGTTGGAGAGATGAATGACTGGAATTTTCTGGGAAGAGCTGGAGGGATGGGGGAAGGACATAAACTAACTTTTGCTCTTTCAATTCTTGTTATTGGCAAAAACCTTTAAAAATATTGCCAATTAATTTTCCTCACAGTGGTAAGCTTTGTAACTGTAACCTGTAACCAGTTATAACCATCATGTTGCTTGGTTCACACTAACTGCTAACTGTTGTGACCAAAACATGATTCTAAAACTTACAGTACAGGAGGGGAGGAGAAATATGGTAGTGTTTGAACTGGCAGTGCATCACTGTTCTTCCTATAGAATGTTCTTACAGGGCATAACTGCTAAATTATATTGGGGCCACCCATCACATACATTTAGTTGGGCTTACAGCTATCTACCCAGTGAGAAGAAGGAATCAAAAAAGTTGAAGGAAAGTAAATTCCATTTGGAAGACAACAGCACTGGAGAGAAGTCAAGAAATCATAAGGATCTCACATTCCCCTGCTGGTTCTCTCATGTAGATTTTCCTCTTTTCATTTCCACAAACACAATATGATTACTTTCAAGAACTAGGCATGAGTTAAAAACCAAAAGTAGAAAGCCACACACACACTTGTGCAGAGCTAAGGTCAGGGTTTGGCAGTACCCTGAGCACACTGAACAAAGCCCCTCTCAGGCAGTCCCAGGAAAGCTGGGGCTTCCACGTTTCCTTCCACCACCAAGGCTGAGAACAGCCCAAATAACCCAGAATCACAGAAGTAAAATGTCTTCTGATTCAATGCATTCAATGGACGCACTGAAATTCCACAGCCCAAAACACACTGGCACAATAATACTGATATTCCCTCTCATGATTCTTCATTACTGATTTATCTCTAGCAAAAAAATTGGTAAATCTCTCTGGTAGCATCTGCAGCCCAGTTCAGCCATGAGAGAGAGACAGGAGAATGTCTGGCTTGAAGTCTTCCTTCATCACTTTCCTTTATCCCATTTTGCCAGCTTTGAAGAAGGTGCCTGTCTTTGCCTTCCTCTGAATGAAAGAGATTATTTGAGAACAGGAAATAAAACCAAGTGGCAAGAGAGGAGCAGCTGCTAGAACCAAAGTGATGATGACAGTGCACCCATCAAAGAGAACGAAGAGATTCCTATTACCTGCCATCTAGCCTCTGCCTCGGGTGTTCAGTGTGTTTTAAATGCAGCAGCTTAATTTGTTCTTGCACACACTAGACCACTATTGCAGATGAATCTTCAATTGCAATCAACTAGTTGATCTACCAAAAACATGCTAAGCCATAAAACCAGTACAGTGAATTTAATCTAAAAAGATGTGTTAGTTTCTTTTTCCACAGACCCTTAGTCTTAAAAATAGTCCTCATGCATATGAGAAATCCAATGGTGTTTACAAGAATAATAGTTTGCAGCATTGGGCAATAAAAGCTGAGATTCTCTTTGCAAACAGATAAATATTTGCACACTGGTACTGTGTGACCATCTACCCAAATATTATCTGTATGCAGGAGGAATAAAGCACATTTTGCCAGTTGCTTTATTTTGCCAGTTGCCAGGACCATAATATCTGTTTCTGTTATTCTCTTTCTGTGCTCTACTATTCCATAAGAGCAGAACCCACAGCCTGTACAGATAGTGAGGATAAATAAGTGATGCATGAGGACTTGATATTAGTAAATACTTATAGAGCACTTATATATTCAGAGTAGCATACAGACATTAGCAAATCAATCCTCACAGCAACTTGCAAGACACCTAAGTATTATTTTCCAAGTTAGGGCTAAAGCTTTTGCTCATGTCTACACCCACTCTTTATTCTACACTGCCAAACCAAAACTAAACAGTAGTGATGTATATCATATTCCCTGGAATGGCAGCACCCACTACCTCAAAAAAGGACTCAGTTATAAGAATTGTTATAGAGGCTAAAAGTGTAGAACATAGGAGCTGCAAGGATGCATATTAATAAGATAACCAATTAAGAGGATTTTATAATATTTTTAACATATAAATATAAATATATACTTGTAGTGTTTGAGGATTCAAAGAAAAGTTTGAAATTAATAAACCCAACCAGTGGAGTTCACAACACAGTGACAATATGCTGGACATGCTAGTGGTTCTTATGAGTGCTTTTGAAGCCTGTTGGAGGTTTAAAGGCTCCAACTGCAATCCTGGTAAGGCTGCATTCCCATCCTCCAGAACACAGCACCAGAATCAGACTAACTTCTTTACCACAAGGACGGGCTGCACTGACACACAGCCAGCATGAGGGAGTCCTTGCTCATGGGTCACACTTGAACTCTGGGCTGGACAGAGAGAGAATGCAGCCAGGCCTAGAAAGGGTGAAATTCTTACCATGAAACTCAGATGGAGACAAACAGGGAGCTGGCTGCTGAGGCTGGAATCAGGAGGACAGCTAACAGTGGGGTGAGGCTCCCTGTGGCCCTGGAGAGGGTGGTGAGTACAGAGCAGCTGGCTCGGTTTATCCGCTCAACTTTCTCTGACCCTGAGAAACAGCCTGGCAGCCTTCTAGCTCTCTCTGCTCTCAGATGTACCTTTTCCTTCTTTTATGATCAACAGTCCCAGGAGAGACTTCAGAGAAAATGTTGGCCTCAAGTACTCAAAATACTCAAGAGTTAAGTCTGGCATTTTTAGAATACCTGCGGGTAGTCTGGCAAATCAAGTATCCCACATTCACCCATCTCTAATGATGATTATTATGCACCAACAGCTGTCTACAGTTCAATGGATGAGGATCTAATTGATCTCATTACCTCGACCCATATAAAGTGAAGAGCATCCCTGCTTCTTTGAGTTTGGGGATCCTAGGCTGACTGAGGACCCTGTGCTGAAGACCTTCAAACAGACTGCTTGGTAGTGCTGCTTGTTTCAGCTGGTCAAAATCCACAGAAACAAACATTTTGTAATATACTGTATAATATATTACAATGTGGCTTTTGTCTTACCAGTTTAATACTAAATAACTCTGATAGCATTCATATGAATATTAATTTTATAATAAAAAGCAAGACTGGTGTATTAGTTATGCGTTCTTTTGTTACTCTTAGTCTTTAATTATTATTATTAATGCTATTATGTCCAATTTCCCCTCACCTCGCTCACCCTCGCAGTCCCTGCTGCAGTGCCCTGTCTCAGGCAGCGAGCTCCTTCTGGAGCCAACAACAATGTCACCCAATTAACCCTCTGGCAGGGTACACTGTGGTTTATAAACGGTGCTGCTTCCTCTGCTACAAGTCTCTGAGTGTCATTTCCCACAGCCAGGCACCCAAATCTCTTCCTTGGCCTTGGGTTGCCTGCCCAGCACGGCTGGCGGGGTTTGCCATGTGGCAGGATCAGCCAAAATATTTCTGCTGAGGAGCTTGTGTGATAGGAGTCTGTGCTTCAGATTATAAAATAAGTTACATNAAAAAAAAAAAAAAAAAAAAAAAAAAAAGCCATTTGCAGAAACAAAAGGCCTGAGTCCACCTCTTTTGGGTGGGTGTAAATCCTCTGTCTTTAATAAAGTTATGTCTGATTTATAACTATGTGAGAGGAGATTCTGGCCCGTAATATAATATAAAATGCTCAGCTTTCTGCAGTTTGCTTATTCATAAAGATTACTCCACTGACACTGTGGAAAAGATGCAATGAAAAATACCTAGTGCTCTGCAGCTCTGCAACTGCCAACTCTCTCTTGTTTTTAAAAGAATACCATTGTTCATTTGCTAGTCTACAGCAGATACATTTTTAACATAAAAACACTATATTTAATTGGTTATGGATCTCAGTTCTTTTAGCACTACTGGAAATCACACAAAAACACATTAGTACAGAGCAATTAGTGCAATGGCAGTAAACAACTAAGGCACTATTAAGCTGTGGGTGATTAAATAGTATTACTTCTTTATTTTTTATGATATTAGACTAAGAGAAGATTTTTAAACATATATTCCCATTAATATTAATAAATGATATGAAGAGCAGGTGTCTTTAACTTTAAGACTATTTTTGTCAGGGCACTTCAGTTTGTAAGAAAGATTTTCTTTTAATGGAAGATTTGTCTCTTTTTATGGTGTATCATACTATTTCTTATCTCACTACACTGGGACATTTATACAGTAGAATTATTTAATGAGAGTTATGAAATCACACACTGTTCCTTCAGAAAATAATACCCGTATCTCTACCACCAAGGAACAAAGAGCTACCAAACTCCCAAAATAATATGCAATTATTTATATCCGTGCGAAGAACAACCCGGGTACTATTTGACAAATTTACTACAATGGGCTGTAACAAACAGTGTGATAAGTTAGCCCGAGTGGCAGTGACCTTCAGGCAACATAAAAGACAAGAATCTGACCCAAGGACAGAACCCTTGTGGTATACCTTTTTAATCTGCCTAGCCCTCACAATGTCTCTGGACTCTGTACTTGTTTATAGATCATCCTCATGGTCTGGCACATCTTTTCCTCGGCATCTGATTAAGTTAACAATGTGCTGCTATTTGCATGCAGATTTGCCAGGCCTTTCTCTACAGCTGCTCCCAAAGACTTGGTCTTTCTCTGTAATGTGATAGCACAGCAGTCAGTAAATGCAATCTTTGTCAAACCCAGGTGTGCTCTTGATTTGGTTCTCATTCGTTCCAAGCAATTTTTCTTTCTGTAGCATTTATAAGGCTCTATTATAGTATAGCCACATCTGGAGCTAAAATTCTTCTATTAATTATATACTTTTACCACTATAAAGACAAATTCAGACACAGCTACTAACATTTTTGTTGTTCTTCTTATTCTCTTTTTGACAGCCTGTATTTTATTTCTGTAGAAATTTAATTTTTAAAGCAGCATTCCTGATTTTTATTTCCATAAAAACAGTAATGCAAGCATGAAATCTAAATATTTATTATCGCTAGTCTAAAATCATGCTATGTAGAGCAATATGAAGTATTAAGCTTAATTTTTTTAAACCTTTCAATACTAATCATACATATGATACTTTAATAACATATATGACTCGTTAAAAGAGTTACAATCTACTTGGGAAAGAAAGAGAGTGGTTAAACAAAAACCAAAAACAACTTACTCAGTTCCCTAGTGGATGCTGGTTCACATCACAGAATCACCAAACAATTTGTTCCCTCCACAGTCAAAAAGCAGAACCAAATTTGATCAGCATGGTGACTTAAATGCTGTATTTTCTTTGTGCAATGAGGGTAATTTTTCAAGATCAGGTTTGAAGTAGATTAGTGCAGAAATATGAGCTAAGCCTTCACTCTTATCATCTGAGTATGGATAAAGGATGCATTCACCCAAGAGCACCGAAAGTTATTTTCTAAGAAAAAATTTTCCTACCTCTTTTTTTTCCATGTGTGCGTACAGAGATCATCACAACAAAGTAATAAATGGAGACTAGCAAACAGGTTTGACAAGGGAATATTCACTGTGAAAATATATGTTTAAAAGGAAATGCTAGAAATCTTATTTGTTAATTTTAAATCCCATTTATGAGTCAAAAGGGAAGCTTCTTTGCTAGGTAAATAGCTGTGTGATAAAAGAGGTCAGAATTTTTTTAATTACAAGAGCACTACAAAGAAATACCAATCCCCACAACTGAGGGATGATTTCCATCTCACCAAATCAGGTGGTCTTCTCCAGCCCTTGGCCAAGTAAGTTTAACATGGACATGGTGAGCTGAGATCTTGAGTTTAGTATTCTTTATTTTAAAAGGAAGTATAAATGGAAAACTTTTTCTTCCCTAATCAGCTTTCTTCTGGCTTGCTTTCACTGATTTTTTTTTTTTCTTTTTGCATATTTGTATCGAAACTAAAAGAAATGCAAGTGTTCCATGTCTGTGCAGCTGAATTCACGGAAGCATCAATGATTTCTGAACTATTTTTCCTTAATAAAATTACAAATAAAAATATCGAACTAGCTTTACCCATTGAAAATAAAATACAGCTGTAATGTTCTTCATGGTGGACTTTTTAAATTATTCTACTGAGGAAAAAGCTTTTATTTATTTATAGCAGATTTTATCTTCCCAAATCACTTATTTCAGATGATTAGTTTGGCCATATATACACCCAGTCTTTGCACAGACGTGCAGACACACTCACACACAGATTCACACACGACATATACCCATGCAGGAGGGTACAAGAATGAGCAGACAGACAGAAGCTGTGTAACCAGATTACATCACAGGTTACGATGGAAATAAATAAAAGAAAATCTCTCTTGCTTCCATAGCGTGGCATTTTAGTGGTGCTGGTTTGACTTTTGGCCCACACACATATGCCAGTGGCAAGGCTAACTCGAGGGACTAACAAAAAAGAATGTGTGTTCACAGCTGTACAGTACACCAATACAGATTACATGTTTTCAGTGTTGCGGCCACAACAGAATGCTAATTAACATACTGGAGTGATGAGAACGGCTGTAAGGGCCTTATTGTTCCATTATTTCATGCAGCCCAGCTGCCTTTGTTTATGTCACTTATCCTCTCGTGCCACAGGTTTTTACTCCAAAAATACTATCCCAATACAACGTTAATATTTAAAAAACAAAGAGGTGGCAGATTGTCATTTTTGTGTCAGTCTCAAACTGCAGAACTGTTAAGCTGTTCTGGTTCGGTATTTAGAAATAATTTAACAGCCATATTCAGACACTGCCTGCATTCTAACATAATGGCTGAATACTTGAACCAAGCAAATGCATAACTATCCTGACATCACTTATGAGATTTAGATTGGTCAGTTAATGGAAGTCTTTACCAGAATCAATACCATAACAGCTTCTTGAAATGAACGTGATTTTTTACACAGAGTGCTGTGAACAATAAGTACAGAAATATCCTACCTTTGTATACAGCACAAAGGAACTGGGATTTGAAATTAAGAAGCAATTACAGTTTTTTGCAAAGTAATGTTACAGTTGATTATTAGAAATAAACACATACAAAATAAGCACTTTTTAATAAATAGCTGGAGAATATTAAAATTCCACAATCCTATTATTCCTTTTTTTCCCTACTTTTTTAACAGCCATTTTATCTGCTGGCTTGGTTATCACGTTGCTGTTAAGGATTAATATTGATGATTGTTGCCAACAATGGTTAAATACTGCAGAAAAACACTTTTTATGAGAGAGATGTAGCCATATCTAACTGCAAGTAATATTAGTTGTGCCTGCTGCTTTGACTTCTTTTATTGATTCATGAAAAAAAAGCAATGTTAAATGCCATTAATATTCTTAGTTGTGTTACAGTAGTGCCTGAATGTCTTGGCTGATGTTGGCCAGTTTCAGATCCAGGATAGCTAAGAAGACAATGACCTCCTAGTACAAAGTAAAAGAAGAGTTCCTGTCCAAAGAAGCTCTCTGATCCCAAAAGCATTTATGTTTCTCAGCAGAGAAATCAAACTTGGCTCCCTTGACTTCTGTGAAACCACACAACAGGCTGAGTTTACTTAGGAGTTTAAAGAAACTGATAAAGTTTTATTTAGTCAGTAGCAACAAGTGTGATAATTTGAAAAAGTGAAATAAGGAGAGGGAAAAAAGAAAAAACAGCCAGAAAACCCCAGGACATCGCTGGTAGGAAATTCAATGTACTGCTACCTGGTTACAACTCAAAAGTTTCTTCCCCTCATTTACTTGGTATAAAGAAACAGGAAACATTAATGATAAAGAGTTTTCCAAACAATTTACTCCATCAGTTGACTGTAATTGCTGTCAGTGCATGAGCTTGGCTAGAACCCGTAGTGTTAATGGTGCATTTCTGTCTCAAATTGAAAGAAAAAAAAAAAAAAGAATTTAGTTCCAGTTTCACAAGTTTAGCTTTCCCAACAAAGGGTGAGAGAGCTAACAACATACCTGTCACCTCAGACTTAGCCAGTGAACAGAAACATCAGAAAGGGTAAGTCTTCTCCAAAAGTGTCATCTCCCTAATCAAAGACATACTGTTGTTAATCACAAGGCACACCAAAATCCTGAAAACACCCAATCGAGTGAACGAGCCCTAGCTGCTTTTTAATGACTTTAACTGGTAATCTCAGATAAACGTGCAACTGCTTGAAGTGCCTGTCTTATGTAAGGCAGTAATAAGGGGATTTAGTGTTTTCTCCAGCCTCCACAGCTCTCAATGGTGAACACACCACAGGTGTGGTACAATCTAATGCAGAGCAGTTTCTCAGCTATGACCATTCCCCTACTGTGGACAGAACATAGATTTTTTTTTTTTAAACTGGATCCAGGAGCTAGCTAAATTACCCAGCTGCTCTGTGTTTAAGCCCCCAGCTAGTTTATATACCAATAACAATAAACTTCCTATAACAGTGACCCAGTCTATTACAGTGCTTCTTGCTCAACCTAAAAGTGGGCCACTGTTACTTCAGCTATGTTCATGGATGACACCATGGGATTTGTCCTTTCCTAAAAGTGTAAAAACATTATAAAAAGATACAAGTGCATGCTCAGCTAATGGGGTTTTGTTTTCCAATAGGATGATCTGTTATTTTATGGTACAGACACACAGTATCTTAAGCATATCAGTTGGGAACACGTTGGAAGGTTGGCTTTTTATTCGTGTTTATTTACAACACAACACCTAGTTGCAGCCACAAAAAGAAATACTGACAATGGCCTCTTAATAAGTTTAGTGTGATACAGTCACAGGTACTGAAAACTTTTCTCCTGATAATCCACTCATGCATTTATTTTAAAAAATAGCATTGAATTCTGACATCAATTAAATAAAATTGTTTACAGTATGTAATAGGTGTGCTGTTGAAACTGTGATGGTCTATTCTAAGAATGAGAAGTGTTATACAGAGATGTAATAAGTTTTATCAGACGAGCCAACATGGTAGAGAGGGAAAAAAAGACAGACAAGATTTTGGGACTAGAAAAAGGACTTATTTTCTCTAAAATGTAGCATTTTTTTCCCTGCAGAGATATCTGTTGATTTACTAACATGACACATCTCTATAAACATTGTCTTTTTGAAAACACATTATAAAAATAACTGTTAAATTAACACTTCACAAAAATAAAATTAAAAAAAAATAAAACAACAAAATTGACAGAACACTAGAATTTACACTGTGATTTCTTTGAAGCTATGAAGAAATTCTGCCATGACTTAACTGTCCCCATTGCTTCATAACTTTCAGTGAACTACTTCTCTCAATCTTAGTTTATGAAATTCTACTGAAATTAACTTCCTGTGGCTAAGGCTGATACAAATAACAGCAACAAGGCACTAAAACACTAATAAACTGATTACAAGGTCACATAAATGGATATGTATATAGCTGCTGGGCATAATGCATAAGTAACTTCAGGTGCAAGCCATAAAATACAGCAGTGAGTATGTAAGCACAGGCAACCACAAAAAAACCTCAGTTGTCAGTATTTGAAAATACATATCCTCTCTGTATTTAATCAGGCATTTAACTTCAAAGTATCCCCATCCTACTTGTAGATTTTAAATCATTTTTGGAGACAAATTTACCAAAGCCTAAGATTTTTAACAGGGACTCCAACACTGTAAGAAAACCATGCCAGATGACATAGGAGCTGCAAGATTCTCTTACATTATTTATCTATATCATGTATGGTATCTTATCTCTACAAACACAGCCATTTTCAAAATAACCCTCAAAAGAGGGAACTTGTTTTCACAGACACTCCCAGACCATCCTCAGTTGGAAACAGACTTAGCTTGAAAGTGCTCACTTGCAGACAAACCAGTCCAGGCACTATATAGCTGTCACAAGGCTGACAGCTCCTTGTATGGAGATGATTGTACCTTCCCCACAGAAAGTCCCATGGGAAGGGCTGGGAACAAAAGAAATCCTGATGGGATCCAACCAACTGAGCGAGGCAGCAGTTGCCTTCTGCTGAGAGGATTAACCTGGCAGCCTCTCCAGCCCACCCCATTGAACCCTGCCCTGTATCCAAAACATTCCTGAAAGACCTGCACACCTTGCTCAGGCCCAAGCTCCCCATTCCCCCTGCTCTGTGTCCCCACACAGCTGAGAGTTTGCTCTGGGATGAGCTGGAGGCTTCAGCTGCACGTGTGGTCATGGAGCAGGAGCCCTGCTGGGACGTGGCACAGGGAGCCCCTCTGTGAAGCTACAGCCCAGCACGAGGGCCTCTCCTCTCCAGCACAATTCCTGCTGCTCCACAAGGGAAGGGGACAGCAAGGCAAGGACATCTGCACAGGGGCTTTGTGCCTCCACACCAACTCTAATCCAATTACAGCCATGCCTTCATGGGGTCCTTAAGAGGCTCCAAGAAAATGATGGCTAAGGACTTGAGCTGCACTCCTTTTCCCTGGTCTTTGTGGACCAGAGGTGATGATTTGTAGCTTCCCGTAGTTCCCAACCCTCCCATCCCTACCTGCCAGCCTCTACTCCTTCCCCTCACAGTGCTCCATCATCAATCAGTTCTTCAGATGCTTGCCAGGGATCTGCTTTGTTCTGCATCCAATTCCAACTGGCTGTACATAATAAGAATTTCACTCCTATGCCTGTGCTTTCCACCTGGGAAATCGAATCCTTCATGCCATTAGCCTTCTATATTGTCCTCTGACCGTATGGAAAAGGTTCCACAGTAGCCCAGAAAAAGGAAGCCTGCTACAGAAACTGGGCCCTTGATCTGCAAGAAGAAGCTTTCCTGCATCAGAAATCCCCTCCTCTGAGAAAAAAAAAAAAATTGTGTTTCAGTTATTTTTTGCAAAAAGCAGGATTTCCAGGCCTAAAAATTATGTCATACAGAGAATAAGGCAATCTCTTGGTTTTAGAAAATCCCAGGGCCTAGGGAATCTTGGGGCTGGATTCTGTAGCTGAGGAAGCACTGTTCTGACAGGGCTCACCACCTCCTGCATGACTCTTGGTAAACACATGCTTTCCATACTGAAGCACGGAGAATGTGATGGTTTCATGGGTTTTTGGATAGGTTTTGCTTAAGTTATTCAAGGTTTGGTGGTTTGTTTCTTTTTTCTTTTAGAGTTTTAAATAAATTAGGGGGTTGAAAGAACCTAAAATTCTGCAGAAGTCCAGTGATTTTGGCACAAGCTCAGGAAATATTGCATTGCTGAATTGACACGGCTGTGGTTCAGCCACTGATGTCCAAAGCCACATTCCCAACTGAGCTCTTTGCAGTGCTCACAGCACACCCAAAGCATGCACTAGTATTCAACTAACGTAGACCATGTTATGCCTTATTATATCACAGACACTGTATTTTGTGGCATGACCTTGTTGCTTCAGAGGAATATTTTTAAAGAAAACGCTGCTTCAGCTGGGGTGGATTTGTGAACTGCCAGTGTTATGGCACTACCACACCACTGTCACTTAATGTATAGGAAATTATACTTTCAAACACTTAGACATAGATGAGTGCTCAAAACCCCTTGTTTGAAAAACAACAAAATAATAAGAAATAATAATTATAGCAATAACTGCTTAGTATTTTTATGATAAAAGTGCTGAAAAGACATTAACTAATTAGTGCTCACAACACCCATGTGAGGCAGAAAAGTATCATTATCCACATGCTACAGATGGAAAACTGACAATGTGGAGTTACCTGCCTTTTCAAGACATGCATGAGGGGATAATCACCTAATGCAAATTCATCAAAACC
>WBNO01023725.1:359694-362194 GCA_013400575.1 Peucedramus taeniatus | reverse complement strand
GTGCCTGTACTCATCAAGGTGCTGTCTGATGGGACAGATAAAGGTCTTAAGGTAATGGTCTTAATACAAAGCTAAGATTCTTTCTTGGTTGTTCCTGATGAACTGAAAGACAGACTTTTGTGATAGACTGAGATCTGTGAAATCTTTCCATCTGACCATCTGATCAACAGTTAAAAAAATGTGATTTCTCCCTCCAGGTCATATTCCACTGCTCTGAAAAATTAGTCCAGGTAGAAGAAAGATGCACTGGCTCCATTCTGAAGGAACCTTCTCTTACTAATGCCTTCTAAACAAGTTCTAGATGTAGAAGATATTGTCTCAACAGACTCCTGCGAGAGATCAATGCATCCCTCCCAAGAAACTTTCTGTACCAAAGCATGAAAAACTCCCACTCTTCCTCTTTGGAGCAGAGAAACAGGACCAGGCTTAGAGTTAGCACTTCATGATAGGTTGCTTAGTTACACGACCCAAACCTGCCAAACCCAATGAAGCAATCTACTGATTTCCAAATCCCACAACAAGCAGGTGATCTACTTATGTCCAGCAAGTCTGGTGCATTCCAGACATGTTGGATTTAGTGTGCACACAGACAGCTCTAACTCGTGCAACGAGGCTCACATAACTGGGATGCAAGGCATTTGCTGCATACTTACATAGCAATCACACATGTACAGCAGCTCTGCAAAGAAATGTATCACACATGCCCAGGTTGTATCTGATTGTCTGGGGAGGTTTTTTGGTTGGCTGGTTGGTTGGTTTTCTTTGTTTTGGTTTGTTGGTGTTTTTCCCTGAGAAAAGTCTATCTTTTGTGATAAACTCATAATTCTCTGAAGAAAATGTGTGGCATATGGGGCAAAACACTACTCCCAGACTATGTAAAAGGCCTGGAGGTATCTTGTTCAGACACAGTACAGCAGTACAAAGCAAGATATAGACACACTCTTAAAACCAATTATTTAAAATAGAAGAAAATTATAATGTAGTTCACACGCATTTCTGAAGAACAGAAATCACGCTCAATCTAAATAAGCCATATATGACACTATGAATTTATAAATGACACCACACATCAATAAACTAAACACTTAAGTAGTAATTTAAAAGACAGAATACATTTCCAAATTTTAGAAATAAATCCAGTAGGTTCTATTATATTACACATTAACAATATAAATATTTTAATATACTGTAAAATGTATGTGTTCAATGACTCATGTTAGGTTGTGTGCTGTGGACAACTGTCTTAACAACAACGTTTATGTGGTCATAACTAAGTTTTTAATTTAACACCCCATTAAGATGAGGTGAGAGGATTCACACCTCTGTCAGCACTATTGTTTCAAGTCCATCTCCATCTATGTGCAGAGTCAACAAGACACCATCCACTCGATTTACAGTGCTGACACCTTGGAAGAGTGAGCCACTGCTTCTCTTCCCCCACAAACATACCATGAAAATGCAGGTGTGCAAGTCAGTGGATTTGTTAATGGCACATTAACACTCACTAACATGCTGTAAATACTGAATGAATACAACAATGCTATTTTTGTTACTTGGACACATTTCTGAAGAGAGAAAATCAGCTTTCTACTGCATATTTAAGTAAAGAAAGTTATCCTAAGTTAAAGACAAAAGGGTTTTTCTGAAACTAAGAGCAGAAAGTCCAAAATTTTACCAGAGGGAAATACATATGCACATAAAATGAAATTCCACCCAGAGGTGAATTAATACTCATGGATTTCTAGTTGTTTCACTCTGCCATTAAACCTTTCCAGTTTGCAGGTAGAAGCAACCATTCAATATACCACAGAGCAGCCTCCAAAACCTCAGGGCAAAGCTAAAGCTTCCACATATCCTCAGGTTCTTCCCAATGAAGGGAGTTCTGTGAGACAGAGAACAAGGTCAGCTCCCACAGCAATCCACGAGAGCTGTGGATGCCCAGCACCTTTCCCAGCCGGGCCTCCAGGCAGGGCTCTCCCACACTCAAGAGAAAACCCTACTCCATTTCTGACACTGGCAGGGAGAGAAATAGCCTTAATTAGTTGCCTTCAGCCAAAGGTCTGGAAAGGAGAATAAAAAGTTGCACGTGCACCATGCAAAGTGAAATCCTGCCCTGCACAGGCTTCTGGGGCATCAGTGGGTGCAGAGCCCAGCAGTTCCACTCTCACATGTCTTTTCCAGTGTCCATTCTGGGGCAAAGCCCCAAAACTTCCTACCCTCAAAACAGAGCAGCAGCCATGTGGAATGGTGCCAGAGAGCCATGAGGAGGGGCCTACCCCTCCCTGCTGCTGCAGCTCCCTTCACCTGCTCCACAATGGACCCTGAGAATTTTCTCTTTTGCATAACATGAGGAATTTGTCTCCTATATTAATTTTGCCCCTTTCCAATGCAGAAACTTCAGAGCCTTAGCAGTGCACAGGTGATGGCTTTATTCAGAAAAATGGTAGATTTTTCTTCTTTTCCTGGGTCTCAGAAAATCTACATTGTTGAGTAGCTTGTT
>WBNO01023725.1:351334-354668 GCA_013400575.1 Peucedramus taeniatus | reverse complement strand
CCGGCACAGGCGGCGGCGGCGCAGGGCAGCCCCTGGCAGCTCCGCTCGCGGCCCGGGACAGCCTGGCTGCGCACACCAGCAGGTCGCCAGCAGCAGCCCCTGGCCTGCACCGGCCCGACGAACCTGTCTGGCACCCTCCTGAATGAGGAGGAAAGTAGCTCTCGGCACATGTTTGCGATAAACTTTGTCAGGATGTTTTACACGGGGCAGCTCCTTTACTCCTAAGTACCTTGTATCTCCTTGCCTCCGTAGCCTGCTGCTTTGGGACTTAGAGAATGCTCTCCATGGCTATGCTTTTTGTGGCTAGCAAGTTTGGAAAAATCAAGATTTTAGATTCTGTTTTTGAATGTATTTTCTGTTATTGCAGTGCTCCATACATGTGTCTAGTTCAAAAGATACATCAATTGCACAAGAACAGTAGAAATCAGCACTACTTTTTTAGACTTAAGTGTTCCTTTTGGCCTTCCAACTGTGGTGCTGCTACAAACTCATAACTTCATCCTCTATGGCTGAAAAACTGTGGTTTTGGTTTATAATGGCAATATTAGTATCTAGAATGATGATATGTAATTCTTTGTTTAAAAAATCATGCTTCATTTCATCAATAGAAATCAAGCTATACAAATCACTTCCTTTTGTATCATCTTCATTAGCTGAAAATCTCAAAGTTTGGTCCTGTAATCAGCTAAGCTTGGAAAAAGGCTAGAGGGGAAAGGCAGGGATTTAGTGCTTAAGTCACTTTGCTAGTCCTAAATCCTGGGACTAATCTATGCCAACTGAGACTTCACAATTGCTCCTAACTCTGGACTTCCCACCTAGAGTATCCCAACCACTTTGAAATAAATAGCAAAGTAAGGCACGTGCAGCAGTGCTGTAGAGCACTTTTCATCTTGGCAGAATGAATGTCACACTCTGGCTTCCAGGTTCCCATATTTGTCAGGAGCACCCAAATCAATGTGTTTAAACTTGTTCTTGGAGATCTAGGAAGACTGCAGTGAGAGGAAAGGCTCCAGCACAGCCAGTGCTACAAAAAATGCTGCATAAAACCGAGGAGTCCAAAGAACAGTTCGTGCCATGCATCTTCAGCTTCCCTAAGCTGCCTTTTCCCCTATGCCCTATTAATTAGATGTGAATTAGAAGCTCATAGTCTAGCTAGATGTTATCTTGCAAGGTATTTAAAGTACAAGCTGCAGCCTCCTGCCCACTGCTTGCCTCCATTACCAGTGGCTCCCTTCCTGGAACTGAGTTTCTAGGCATGAGAAGTCACTGCCTTCTAAGGCACTGGCTTCAAAAGAGCTTTCTAATAGTTTATTAAAGCAGTCCTAAGCCTTTTTTTTTTCTCCTCCATTTTGGTAAAATATTTATTCTTTCTTTAAAGAGCAGTATGATAGATGTAATCATCTAAAGAACGTCCTGCCAGTTTTAAGTTAGTCACAGATACAGCTGTGCAGATCATGTTTCCTGTCAATACCAGAAACTTGTCAACCCCCTTCTCTTACCATTCTTCCCTCTTTAGCTGTGCCACATTCAGGCTTTCTTGTCTTTGTCTGCTAGCACCTTCCCAGGCCCTTTCCTTACTTATCTACTCATCAGACTGACATTTTTACTCCCCCCATTAGCTGCTTCCCTCTTGACTACTGCAGCCATCTCCCGTGCAACCTACTTTCCACAGAAACCTGCCCAACTTGAACACAGGATTATCACCCTCACCTCCAAATCCTCTATAATACTTACAAAAAATAGGTAACTAGTGGATGAGCTAAAATGCAGAACATCAAAAACTTTATGCAGTGCAGGATCTGGATAATGTTATAGGAAGACACTTGAGCAAAGGTGGTTTCCTCTCATGTGCAGGAATAGTGACCTTGTGAATGCTACAGAAAAGATGTAAGATTATAGCAGCGGGTCTCTGGTCTTTAATAAAGTCAATTTAACTCCAGAGATAGGAAGATTCTTCTGCACAGATGCTCTTATACCTACTGCTGCTGTTAAAATTAATAAAAATATTGCTGCTGATAACCATAGGGGAAGGGTTTCACTTTTATTTTAACTGTGAATTAAATTTCTATCCTGTTTATATTATGTTTGGCTTTGAGACTTGACCTGTCAAACATCTTATTTTGTATATTTTGCAGATACAGGGGTAAAAAAGTAAAATATGTCCATCTCTTTTCTAGAAAACTGTCTCTAGGTCAATTCTATTTAATTCTGCTCATACAAACTCCTCCACTAAGGGTGCAGAGTGGGGCTTTCCTACAAAGCAACCACAAATTTAGTAAATTAGCCAGGTTGTATTCTGACATCTGTCAGAATACAGATCACCACCTTGTCTTTAATGAGACCAGCTTTGGAGAAAGACACTATTCAACATGAAAGACAATCTCAGTTTGCTTCATTATTTCTAACTGGCTCAACAGCACAATACAATGCAAGCCAGTTCACATATTTTTTTTCATAAGTACGATTTCCCTATGATATGATTTTTAATATAAAATACTGGGTTTTGTATGTACTAAAATGATTCAATTTAAGAACTGAATTTTTTTTAGGAAAACCAATGGGTTATAGTAATTTGCTTATTAAATGTCTACAATCAGATACTGCATTCTACAGGCAAAGAATTTCTACAAAAGTACCCAGTTTCTAGCTATGTGGCTGTGATTTGCACATTTAAAATGATAAATTTAAGCCCATCAATAGTAAATCAATTGCAGGTATAAAAGATAAAACTGAAATAATTCATCATATTGCTATAGGAAAACACAAAGAGTGGATGTAATGGGTCATTTTGACTTTAAATTGAAGTCTGTTGCTAGGTTTTTCAAGGACAATTCACTTTACAAACCTTTAATGTATACATAAAAATCATCCATCAGCACATCTGATCCAAATATACTAATGATTTTTATTGGTCAGATCTTGAAAGTGAGGTTTATTTTTATGGAGTATGCATTAATTAACCCAACATGTACTATCTTCTAGTATATCTAGCCAAGTACTTTCATTTAAACATGTTTATTGTGAAATGTTTGCATTCCCAACATTTGTGGCCCACACACAGACTATTTCATACTTCACTTCTGAGCAGTTACAAAAGTTAAAAGGAGTTATTGTTTTTGATTAATGCATTTTTGGGGACTTTTTTTTAAATGTTCCAAAACTATGCTCTGAAGACATTCCTTTACATGAAAACATTGAAATGTATTTATCTTGAAAACAGAGTATTAAGTGAAAATGAGCAGGATTCACTTTAGACATTTCAACTTTTGCATGGAAAGTGAACATTAGGAACTTTTGTATATCATTTGACTGAACTTATGCAGAATATTAATTG
>WBNO01023725.1:326334-348834 GCA_013400575.1 Peucedramus taeniatus | reverse complement strand
AAGCTGTTTAACAACTGTCAGGAAAAAGGATGTCTGTCAAATGCACAGACACATTTTAGCTATTGTGTAACAACCCATTGCATCCATGTTTTTTCTATGTCTGCAACAGAAAATAGTCTGTTTCATGTGTTTTTCAGGGATTCAGCCAGAATACAGGTATATTTAGATATGCTACACTTAGATATTTGAAATTCTCCCACCTTTCTAGGAAATATTTAAGTCAATTCAAGAACTGATCACACTGTATGTACAATATGTCTTACCTGCAGCCAGAGCAGAGAAGTCTAGTAGTCTGTGCACATGTCTAGGGAGAGGGGACAGACATCAACATACTCTGGGGCTCAGGAGAGATCCTTTAACCTCTTTGCCTTGGTTTCTCCATCTGCAAAAGAGGGTAAAAATGAGACCTGAGTAAATATTATAAAACATTGTAATTCAAAGTAAAATTTTGAGTTAACAGCATTAGGAACACGTAACTGCTTTCTGTTTTTGTCTGTCTGCAAAATTTGGAGCATATGTGCTGTACCAATATTAGCATGTCTTCACAGTCAACATCTAGAATGAATGCTTAAATATTCATTGACTTCAAATTTCAAATTGAAGTTTGAATTGACATTCATTCTGTAGATGTAACAGCATCAACCATTAATCAGGGAATAGAAATAATACCACTCAATTTATATAATCTACATACTGTGGTCAAAATGTATACTTCTAGATATATAATCTCAAAATTTTAAAGTATTAGCTGCTTAAGTAGATCATGTGGTACGTCCCCTCCCTCTTCTAACTGGCTGATTTATGTAACTGAGCAACCAAACAAAAATTCTGAGATGTATGTTCAGCTGTAATGTTCAAAATTTACATTTTGTATTGAATCAAGTAAATATGTAACTCAAGCAATCAGGGAACAGAAGAAATAACATGATTTAGGTAACCAGTTATGACTATAAATTTATAAATAATCGAAACAAAAAACTCTACAAATAAAGATTTTTAAAATGCATTATTCACTGAAGAGTTCTGTAAGTAACTACTGAATAAATACTTTCCACATTCACAAGAAAAGAAAAAATCCAAAATGTACCTAAGGAGTCACTGTGACTTGTTTGTTCAGATCTACCTACCCAGTTATTCTTCCCTCCCTTCCTCCCCCTTAAACTACACCTATATAAATGGAAATTCAAAGCCTATAGTTTCTAATGCATCGTCTTTGTGGATTAGTTAATTTTTAGGCAAGTTACAGGAGTATCTAATGCAAACATTTACATTTACTAAAAGGGGGGAAAAAGGAATATGAAGTTACCAAAATCATTATAGCTGTTATTTGAACAGAACATTTCAACCCTGCTGAATGCTTGCATTCCTTCAGCTCTGTCCTGCTGGTATCTTTTCCAGCCCTTTTCTTTAGCTACATTCATACAGATACCATTGACCAGCACAAAAGTCACTGAGTGCATTTTTTCCCCTGTAATTCCTTTGTGTTGCCTCAAAATTTTGCACTTGCCAAATAATGTCCTGTTTTTCTCAACTTTTTGGTTACTGTGCAGGTTTTAGAAGTCTTAATCTTCAGGGAAATTCACTATGGTATAGAATGAGAAAACGGAGGAAACATGATTTAAATGAGCTTGTGTCTTCTACTTAAGCTCCAAGAGAGATATTCAAAGTTTGAAAATGCAGTCTCCAGATAAAGATAAAAGCTCCCGTGTTATGTCTCTGTGAACCAGAGCACAACTGGCACTTAGCAAATTGTCCTGTCTGCTGATGGGAACAGCATGGATGAATCTGGCCAGTCCACTTGCACTTCCCTTTCTGAAACCAGTAATAAAGTTTGAGAGGGGTTATTTTTAAAGCAGCTCTTAGAATGTTCCAGCTCACTACTGTCAGCTTTAGATCTCAAATGCAATTTGATTTATAATTACATTTTAAAAACTAGCATTAAAATAACATTAGAGGGGTCATAATCTGAACTTTTTAATAGTTAGGCACGTAGCATATATTTAGAAATGGATCTCCAACAGGATTCATCTGGAACATATTCTGAGTGGAATTCCTTCCTTCATCCATTTCAGTGCTCTGCTGAAGCTGGTGTGCCAAGAGGCCATGGTGGAGCCCTGTATTTCAGCGTTTCTTCAAATGGAAACCAACTGAAATACACTGCTGAACATTTGCTAGTCAAAGTCTTTTCTTGCATTATAGTCAGGCCCATGTTTGTAAACACCAACGGGTGAGAAAGTGCTGGACAATCTGGAATTAGGCCTCTGCACTGAAAAGACACATGCTGCATCCCTTAAAAAATCCAGTTGGCTCCATTGCTTCTGAATCTGGAAGCCACTTTAATTTTCTTGTCCTCTGTGACACAGAATGATTTGAGGGCATTCACCACTTTGAGTAGTTCCTAGGGGTCAAGTTCTGCTCATGCCAGCCAAAACACACGTACAATGAAAAAGCAACAACTGTTCCTACCTGTCCTCCCAGCTGTGCAAACAACTCACACAGGCACTCAGGAAACCTATGCCTGCACCTCCTGAACACAAGATGGGCTTCAGATGGGGCACAGGCTCCTTGCAAATTTTCCCTTGTTCTCCAAGTCCAACCTTCTGATAAGAAAACTTTCCAACTATTCAGCTCTGCACTGGTACCTAACTACAACTTCAGAGGTAAAAGGCAGACAAGGAATTCAGTTTCTGAACACTAGTGCTGAAGTAAATGAGACAGTAAAAAAAAAGCAGCCTGTGCCTTAAAACCAAGTTTGAAATTTTATAGGCTTTTACTCCATAATTTGTACTTGAGCCTTCTGTTATTTTTAAACAAATCTAATTTCTTACAGCTGTGAAATTTACATTTTAAGAGTGTCTAGTGGCCATGTGCATTAATTACTTTATTGTAATATTTTAATGAGTTTGGGGTTCAACTCTGAAAGAATCCTTCTGTATCCCTGCTTCCCCATAGAATTATACTAGAACCTGATTCAATCACAACTTCACATGCCCCAGTCCAAACCCTGATGGACTTGCCCAATATTTTCAGTTATCCTATGAAATCACTGAACTTTAAAACTGGTTCCAGATTTTAGGACTTCTCACCAAACTAGCATTTCCCTGATTCAGGAGCAGAGCTAGGCTTTGAGAAAGTTTGTATTTAGAGCTGAACTTGCTGGCTGAGCCTCATCTCAGTGAAAGGAGGTAGCAAAATGCAAAGTTCAGCTGTGACTGTTAAAATTTGGGCCAATCTTGTTCAAAATGACACACGATGATGCAATTGCTTCCATCTCAGCATATATGACATAAAAACATACAGAGCTAAAAGATTAACCTCCCTAAGGAGTATCTAAATTCACCAGGCCAAATTGAAATGCACTACTGGAAGATTTCCACCTTTGTAAGAAAGCTGAAAAGTACTGCAGTATCCATACTCCTGCCACGGTATCCCCTTTATGGATTTTGGTGGTTTGTACCATACTAAATTATTTCTTCTTCATCTATGCATGTGCATAAGCAGTGGTGGGACATAAGTAAAATGAACCTGTTTTTTCAGGCAGTTTTCCAGAAGGATTTAGTGCCTGTCCTTGCACTGCTGCAGGTGCAAGTGCTCATCTCAGGACTGAGGCAGAAACCTGCAGACCACTGAGGATCTCTAGAATTTGAACTGACGAGATAAACCTTCTTACAACATCCAGTGCACTTTAATTCTCTATGAATAAGCTAAAGATGCAAATCCATAACGCACTGAACAATGGGTTCGAGTACAAATACAGATAAATGCAGGGAAAGTGGGGCTGACTGTGTTTAGCTGACTGTGATAACAGTAAGAGGTTCATCAGCTGTCAAGTGCCACTGCACACGCTGCACCCACAGAGTCATGCTTGGAAATCTGACCACTTTTGCCCCCAACTCTCACCTCTCTTGGCTAGGGCAATAGCAGAATTGCAACTTCAGTGAACTACCCAGCTTTTTAAAAAGCATGTTTTTAAACCACTTACAATAAGAGCAACAGTTATTATTCAGTACATGCTTTTTATCAGATTGAAGATAAACTTTATTATAACTGGTGGAGATGGTATCAATGATTTGTGGTCTATGTGAATTCTGTAATGAGAAATGGTAATCTGTCTTGGGGCAAACAATATTGTTCTGTTTACTATGCAATTAGCAATATTAAGTCAAGATTCTATAACTGATAGCTGAAAAGAGGGGTGGTAGGAAGAAACTGGAAGCACTGGGAGCTGTCACAGGACAATTATCTGAGGTCTATAAATTATTTACGGTACTTTAGCCTGACATTCCCTCTCATCCTCCAAAAATCTTCCTCAGTGCTCCAGAGATGTTTGCTGTAAAAGTATCAAGACTGTCAGCAGTTTGGGGCAAAGCCAGAATATCTCCTTGTTGTGAATACTGAACATAGTGCAGGAACTTCATTTTCTGCAAAGCAGCAATAAAATAACAAAAAAACCCTCCAAAAAAGTTTTACTTTGAAATAATGAACCAACAAGCATGACAAAAATAGGTGAGACCTAACCTCTGATTCCTGGCATATTTGATGAGAAATAAAGACAGAGTATTTCCCCTGCATTTAATCTCTTCTTTAATTTTATAAACTGAGTCCCACACCTTTGTGTGACCAAAACCCTGCACTTCTCGTTTACTCTTAGATCAGCCTTAAGCTACCACCATATGGAGCTGGGAACACCACAGACAGAGCAGAAACAGTCCTTAACTAATGGTCAGAGTAAATTGTGTTGGGAGTCAAGTGGGGCCACTCTCAAGTGGCTGGTTAAGAAAAGGCCTGACTTATAATGGAGCTTCTATGTAAAACAATGCATTTTTTACTTTACATTGTAAAGGACAGAACCATAAGTATGATCAGCCACAGAAATTTCACAGCCTTTTGCTAGTCTGTTCCTTAGCTGTACACATGCAGTCCAGCCCTTTTGGCTTGATTCTGCAGCAGTAAGAATTTTGAGATTACCTCAACAGGAACTCAGAGCTACAGCACAGAGCTTTCACAGCGAACAAGCAAGACCTATAAAGTGTTAGGGTCCTCCTTGCTAAACTGATCTTCAAAAAAAAAAAAAAGATTAATCAGATGATCGCATTCTTAAAGTAGCCAGTTCCATTTGTAGCTCTCTGGAAATGTGATGCTCCCCAGAGAGCTCCGTTGCACCCAGCAGGCAAAAGCCACATTTAAGGCAGCATGACGCAGCAGCGCTCTGGCAAGCGGGGTGCCACAAGGAAGGGACTGCTTCTGGCAGCCTCACAGCCCCCTCTGCACCCCTTTCCTTAAGGATCAGTGCCTGAAATTCCCATATACCACTGAATGACATCTGGCTGATCCAGAAGATTAGCAGCTTATTCCACCTTTGTTCTCTGCCTTCTTTTAGGACGGGCAATCAATGACACCACAGCAGGCAGAACCCTCTGGCACAAAAGCTAACAAAATTGTAGAATGCTTTAAGGAATGATGTAAAACTTAACAGGGAGTTACGGAAGGGTATTCCCACACAGAATCTCTGTAGAAATTCCAATGCTACATGGAAGGGCTCTCAAATTCACTTGACTTTCCTGAACAGTGCAAGGCAAAACCAGCATCAAATGACTGCAAGAACAGCCTCTTTAAAACTGATAAAAGTACAAACAGTTTTAATGAAGTGTGCAGTAAATTTGAGGGTTTCCTTTGCACAAAATAACACTGAATCAGAGTTTCACAGCAATAAAACAAACACATACTGTAAAAATAAATGGGAAGAAAAAAAATGAGAGGAGTATAAAGCTTCATGCTCCTGTACATAATATCTCAGTGATCGGCGGAAGTAGAAACTTCTACTCTTTGAAAGTCCACTCTTTGCAGGGAAAAACACTCAATAATTGGTATTTATGTGGCTTAATTTCTTTTTCTGAGGAAATCCTGGGTCAGGTCATTCTTCTTCACTATTGTTCAAAATTTATTCCCAGATAAAGGACTTCTCCTACACTAATAAACAGGTATAATAATTTTTTCCAAAGGCATTTTTTTTCTTTCAATTAGCCTACTTAAATCTTTTAATGGAACTACTGACATACAATAGCACAAAAGGTCCTCTGATCATAATATAAACTTCGAGATGCGATTTCTAAAAACTTTTGTATGAAGGTGGTCTAGGATTGACAAAAACAGACAGCTATAAAACTATCTTTAAAGGTCATAAATTAGGTACTCTCTTAAATGTAATTCAATCATTCACTGTTATAGGAGCTTGATTCTATTAGTTGTCCTATGCATTTTACAAAACAGAACTCCATTAACATTATTCACTTATAGCTTCCCTCTATAAGTGGATATTCTGCTCAACAGGCTTTAAATAGATTTTTTTTTCTCCTGAAATTGCTATTAAGCATACTTTTACTCAAAGGGCAAAGTAGGCATAGGATTATGCTTGTACTTCATGCAAAAGATACATTTTCAGCAATCAGAACCATATTCCTATGAAGTAAAAATACTCTATATAAGCCGATTGTTTCTATCCCTCCTAACCTTGCTCAATAAGGACTCTATTCTGATCTTTTGGGTTACACACAAGTTTTCTAATTTGGCTGAATAAAGGTATCTTGTTGGGCAGCTTCATGAGCATATTCTGTGTCTTGAATTCTGACCTTGACGCGTTCAAGGTGGATCTCAGTTATAAGATGCTCCTCAGAGAAGGAAAAAATACTTCAATTAAAAAAAAAAATTTTTTTTTTTACTTTCTTTAGTTAAGGAATACATTATAGAAGTCCTGCTCTTACATATCTGGCTTTAGAGAAACACTAAAATTATAAACCTTGATAAAGTGACCACAATACATATATAGCCACAAGATTTTTGGAGCAATTTGCCTAACCCATAGTTACATTTCAGCCACAGAAACATCTACTGTAGATCATACACCTCTGATTTCATGTGGATTTTACTGTGAGTGGTTTTGTGCCCTCACCTCTCACAGCTTAGATGACTCCATTCTGCACATGCAGAGGGGTGTTGTGCTGGGCCAAACCTCAGATCCCACAGGCAGTGTCAAAGGGTTTCAGCCACCCTGCGATGCCGAGCCACACGCCACAATAATCTGACACACGAACAGACTCTGACCCATTGAGGTGCTGGAGTTGCAACAGCACAATCTGTACATAAAATATGCATATGCTGAGAGCCAAATCCTCTTTCATCTGGTTACCATATTCTGTGTTCATGTCTTACTGCTTAAAGCAGGACACATGGCAGAAATCCTACACTGTTGTTCTTCTCATCTGCCACGCCAATCCCAGATAATCAAGTTAGGGCAGACACTTTTCTCAGAGGAAAGGGTTGAATTTCATCTGACCACCAAGCTACAGCTTGCACTTGAGGTTCTAATTTTCTTCTGGTCTTAGCCCATTTCTGTCTTGCTCTGGCACACACTGCCCTAGTAAGTACATTTATTACCTTAGTAATTCCTCTGAGGGCTGTCTTACTTTCACTTTATATCTGGACTCACATAAGCATCTCCCCATTTTACAAGGAAACATTTATTAGCCTCTGATAAGAGCTTCCTGTTCCACCCTGCAGAATCCCATTGTCTGTTACTCTTCAAAAGCAGGCTAACAAGTTGCACCCCCTGGGCAGCTCTCACTTGTGATGTTTGAGCGCTGACCATGCAGCGCAGAGATGGAGAAGGCACGGAGGGCATGACCAGCCATCCCAGGTTATCCTCCTGGCCTGTTTGCTGGCCTTTACTCAGCAGGCCACAGACAGAGTCAACATGGGGCCCTTACACAGTGGTACCTCTCACCAACTACCAGCACTGGGTGACCCTGCAATTTCTAGGGTGCCCCATTCATGTGCCTTGTTCATGCCCTTGGGACCAGTGCAGAAAAGACCTGTGAAAGTCTCCTTCATCCAAGGTTTCCTCAACTATGAGGTTGATCTTATTACTTTGGGACACTTGAACAGTAGAGGGTAAGCCTATTATATAATAAAAACAGGGATTTCTGCTGTAATTCTTCCAGTTCACATCTAATTATCTTCCTTGAGAGCTGCTCATGGGATTTTATTCCAGGTAGTTGTGGATCATCACTGCATATTCCAGGTCCACCCTGCAAAAATCCTCAGTATAGCAACTATTTGGTAAAGTTGGTCCTGTCCAAAAACTGCCAGTATTCCACAGTGTTACATAGGAAACTTTGGCCATGATCCTCCACAATCACAGCACAGACATATCATCAGAGGAGGTAAAAAAGTATAATCACTAGAAAATAAAATTGCATGGATTTGCCCCAGCTGTAGGTCTGGGGACAAGAAAAAGATTTCAATGCACAGTCTGTTTTGCTGGAAAGCATGTGAAGTCTCTCATCCACATCAGCCTGCTATTTTTTACTTCTATGGGAGCAGACAACATTCGTATTCAGCTGCTCACTTATAAATAAAAAACATTTTTACATGGGTGGATTGGAGTGGCCTCTTTTTTCCCCCCCTTTCGGTTCCCATTATTTTATATATTACACACATGTTCTGTCAGCGAAGCTCACTTTGTTATCTGAAACATCTGTGGTACCCTGCTGTGGAGAAGGCCAACACTGCTGCTGCTGTTGCTGCCTGTCTTTATTAGCCACTGATTTGCTGATGTCGTCCTCCGACGGCTCCAGTTGGCCTCCGCAGCGCCGGGGCTGCACGGCACAACTGTGGGGTTCTGTGACCTGCCAGAGGGGTCCTGTGGCTTCACAGTATGGCAGCTGCCCTCTCTAGGAGGGTATGAAACCAAGGTTTCACGTGGGAGTTCATGCAAGCACTGGTGTTTGTATTTCTAAAGAAATTTCTGTGAATGTATCTGCAATGCCATCGCAAGGAGGCAAATCCTCGCCAGAACGAAAGGAACTCCCACCTGAGGCTCTCATGAGATCTGGCTGTTGAGCAGCCATAATGTTTTCTCTTTTCTTCTTTTTGGCCAAGTGAAAATTTAACCTGGATTGATCTCCTTTAGCCTTATTTTCAAGTGCATTTTACAGTTATAGTCCTGACATACTGCTCAGTCCCATGGAACTCCCTGGGATCTACTGTTACTGAAAAGACATCTCTAACATATATAAGTATGGATTTCTTATGGAGTCAAGACAAGCATTTTAAAGATCAACTTAGATATGAATATATATATATATATATATGTTTCTTAAATAACATATTTATAGATAAGATATTCAGGTCACCTGATAGGAAATAAAGGTATTTCTATATATTTTATACATGTACATTCAGAAAGCAATGGCACTTCACTAAAATCAGCTTAACCATTTCCCCTCTGAAAAATCAGAACCTTCTTATCTTCATATGGATTTCTTATGCGACAGATGAGGGGAAATATACATTCCATAGAAGAATTTGAGAGATGATTGTTAAACCACAAAGCTTAACAAGAACATTTAGGGGAATATGCAATAACAAGTCATGAAAACACTCACATGGGCCAGATTTCCAGCTGATGGCATTACTTCTGTGGATCTACTGTTTTAAGAAACTGCTCTCTAATACAAAGGTAAGACAATAAGAAGTTAAAGGCACTTCCTTTCCTTTTAAAAGAAATCTATTTATCGATGACATAAAAATCTGAGCTGAGTTCTGACTCCCATAGGTACACTCAAACCAGCTTTCTTGTAGATTTTTCAGATCTCTCAAGGACTGGGAGCCTGATACAGAGAATAATTATGGTGTGGAAACATCATGTGACTGCTGTCACAGATCTTTTACATGCAAGTCAGTGTGCATATGTGGCCAATTCAAGATTCCAGATTGAAGACTGATGTGGAGATAATTATAAATGAAAATAAAACACAGCTTTTGAAATAACACCCTGTTTTCTTTACAAAGTAATTGATCACCTAACCCCAGAAGGAAGGTTCAAAAGTTACTATATAACAAAGTGCTAGTAGCAAGCAGCTTGCTATGTCTTTCAGGATCAAGACCATGATGACAAGGATAGAGAATCAAGAAAATAAATGCCACAAAGACATGTCTCCCCTCCTCAATCCCCTTTTGCTTGGAGCATTACTTACATTCAAATTTGGTTTGTTTATATTACACAGCTTTAGTGCCCCAAAACATCTAAACTCTGTGCAGAAGCAGGAAGGATATTTCCATATTTAAAATCTGAATCTCATTTCCTATTCCCTGAAAATAACTGAGATGTGATAGTGCTGGTCTCCAAAATAATTTTCAGATTCCCCACTAACAACCTGGCGTACAGAACAAGCTTCAGAACTGCTCCCTGGTCAATTCATCATGTTTCACCAGACCAGGAAATAATCACAGAGTCACAGGTTGTTTCCCCTGCTTCAAGCATATCCTCAGAGGGAAAAATGGGATGGGATACTGCTGCTACTGCTGCCACTTCCTGAGGACTGTCTAAAGAAGGTATTTCAAATCCTCTGGAGGCCAGGGAAGTCACAGGTGCTTTCCACTACAAGAGGAGTACAAAGTACCTGAGCAACAGCAAAGATCTGATCTTAAACTTGCAAGATAGCTCTTATTTGGAAGAAAGTGCAAGGAAGGAATAAAATTAATGTATATGCATGAACAAGTCCAAAACTTGGAAGATTAACTGAAAAGTCAATTATCTTTATAAATTTTAAAACTGTGAACAGATTCAAGCAGGACAGTTTTCGATCTGACCAGATCCTTCTGCAGGACATATGTACAAGATAGAATAAGACTTTACATAAAGAAATATGCTAACCTGAAGATATTTATGGTTGTTGGGAAAAGAAAAAAAGTAGTGCAGTGTTATGTTGGAATGATAGCAATTTCTCTTTTACCGTTTGCGTATGTCACTGTCTATTGTTACGCAGTTTTTAACATTCATCTGAATATTTCATCCATGCAAAAATTAGTCCCAGCATCTTTTTTCTGAATAATGTTTGGCGGGCATTGCTTCACAACTGCAAACAATCCTTTATTGCTATTGAGTGCTACAGTCAGGCTTGTTTCACACTGGAGGTTAGAATCTGATCCTAAGTCCATTAAATCACAGAGTCTTTTTAAAGTTTAATCTTGAGAGGATTTGAGTTATAAACAAAGGACACTATACATGGGGAAAGAAACAACAGAAAACTATGAACTTATGACACTAATGCAACCTCAAGTTCAAATTTTGTGTGTGATTTAGCAAGAAAATTCTGAGCTTTCAGCAGCAGCACATACGCTGTGGCATGTGGGCAAAGCTAAACTGAGCATTGATGATCATATCCAAAACACACATATGGATCCCATTTTACTATAGACGTGATTCTTCATGTGCAAAACATGTGTCTGACTGGTTTTCTTTGGCTTTTTAAGATGTGTTTCTTTTTCTCTGGTGGGGGCAGGGAGCAGAGAAGTAAATAAACAATTTGCATGGTCCTTGAATATACATTATCTATGAAGAGAACAGCCTGGGATTCAAGGGCAGGTAAAAAGCCTGGACTTCAGCTAAAAGTATCAATTTCAGCAAACAACCAAGTGCCAACAGAGAGAAACTTAGTCCACTCTACATCTTCTGCAACACACTAATCTATCCCACTCTATAACTGCTAGATAGGAAAGGGAAAAAGGGCTCCAGATGCTAATAACTTGGAAGTGGTAATTAGAGGAGTCCACATTACTGCTGTGAGACTCCCATCTTCCCTTGATTACTGGAAAGAAATTGTTTTTCCAGTGGGTCTCCTTCTCACTTCTAAAACAAGCAGCACTTCTGTGTTCCTAAACCCCATCTCTGTCTCACTAAACACATCAACATGATTTTGATTGGGGCCCAGAAAACTTTCTCTTCCTTCCTTAACATTGGAGGATGCTCTGTTTCCCATAGAAAATATAGGAAAATATCCTCAAGCTCATAAGGGGACCAAACAGGAAAGTACCACAAGCCCCAACTTTTAGCTATACAAGATGAAAATTGCCTTCTGCAGCCCCAGCCTGAGTGTGACAGAGAACAAGAGAGTCTGCTTTCCTTGTTTGAAAGGCTAACAAATATCTTTAAAGACTCCTTGAGCATTTATAATCTCTGGGATCACAGAGACAAAGTAAGTCTGGAAAGGGTCTGAACATCGCATGAGAAAGTAAAAGGAAAAATACACTTATCACAAAGAGGGAATGCATTTATATTATTATATTGAAATAGCACAAGGCTACAATGACAGGCTATAAATTTTTCTCTTGGACTGTAACCAATATTTTCCATTTCAAGTAACAACAGTGTAAGAAAGAGCAACTCAGAATTAATAGGAATTATGGACATAAATTGGTAGATACTTAGGTGAAAAAGAACCTCAAATTCAGATGCCATTAAAGGAGAAAAGGTTAACTAGCCCTGAGAGCAACCCTTGGACCCATTTATACTGCTGACAAAGTGACCAAAAAGGTATGCTTAGATTTTAACAATGGTGCCCATCTTCACTATTCTCAGATTCACAGCCCAGAATGTTACAGTGAATTTTTTGGCAGTGAAAAGCATCTTGTTTCTATGCCTGAAATTTAACATTAAACATAACACTAAACCTAATCTGTGTTACCAGATAATAATAGCAGTGACAGTAACTACACAGTTCTGCAGTGATGAGAATTAAGTTACCGAAATTTTTCACTTCTACTTTTTCTGATTTGATATGTCATTTCATTAAACAACCATGAATTATTGAATATTAATAATTTGAAATCAGTGACGTGCCTTAAGATATACACTTACAGACTATTAGTATTTTTCTTAACCATTTTGTTGCTGTAACTGGCTATTGAAATACAGACTGCTTAGTTAAAAAAAAATTAACCAACCAACCAAACCAGGACTGGGCTGCAAGGAGCAGCCAAAGCCAATGTACATTAGCAAAGCTGGGTCCACAAGATGAATAATCTCTCCTCTGTTTTAAGACTCAGTCCTACATTTGGTTTGGTACATGTAAATCCACATGATTTTCTAACAGGACCATCACACCTTGAGAGCTAAGCCTTAAAACTGAAACTAAACCTGACAAGCCCTCTTTTTTCCCCACTATACAGATTTCTAAAAAGAGAAGGACTGCAAATATAGTAAAAAAATACAATCAATGCAAAGTGGTTTAGCACAGGTGTTGCTATTATTGTGCTACATTTGGAAAGCCCACACATTCAGCACACCTTCAATCCACACACCCAGCTGTGTGAGGTGGTGGTCTATTGTTAGTTTACAGGTTTGCAATAAAAAGCATGAAGTAATATTGGCAAGCTCAGGAGCTTTTTTTTTTCCTTATGATGTCTCCCTGCATCTATTTATCTAGTTCTCCTTGCTTTGTTTCTGCTTTTATATTCAGCATATTCAAAAAAGGGTCAGAAGAGGTTTTAAAGATGTAATGCCACGCTCAAGCCTTTTGAACACTAAGAGAAAACCTCAAAAGGTTCACGCATAAAGGAACAAAGATATAAGGATAGCTTTGAACCTAAGGGGCTCTCTCACTGCAAGCAAGTGCATTGCCAGCATGTCACAGGTGTACACCACATGAGCAAGTGAAAAAATAAAATGCCTTTGTGAAGGGGTGTGATGCTGACGGGTCCGAGTGCAGAATGCATTAATCCCAGGGTGAGCGCGTGCATCTGTTAGATATTTATGTAGTTCCTACTAGTAGTTTGTACAGATATCTGAGCAGGTGAACGTCAACAGCTTTGAAACCATATGTTAAAGGGAGCCTGGGAGAGGGTAGGGGAAGGCCACCAGGCACTCTGTGTCTGACAGGAGGGCAGGCACCCCCAGCCTGAACACGGCCCTGGGTAGTCGGCACTGCGGGGCCAGCCTCAGACTCCTGCTGGCTGAGCTGTGGGACACCGGGGCAAACAACCGAGTCCTCCTCTCCTTTTCCCCCTCCTTGAACAAGAGATACTAAATGTGACCACACAATGACAATTTTCTTTCATGTCTTTCTAATTTCTTTTTTTTTTATTATTTTTTTGTGGGGAGTAAGTAGAAATTTTTTAAATGTATTCAAAAGGTTTATTTTGCAGAGTTGCATTAAAATAATTTTAGATGTTGACTTTAATTTGTTGGAAGAAGATGGAGTGAAGATCTCCGTCTCCTGGTGGTTACAGGAGCACACACTACCAGCAGGGAAAAGCCAAGTCCTGTTCCTTTGCCCGGTTCAGAAATTGTTTTTTTCTTGTTTTTATATATTAACTCTGAGACAATCGGGTTTGGGAACAACATGCATCCGAACCTGAGTTATCCCATTTCCCAGAACAGTCTCCTGACCACCAGACTGCACACCTGATAGGTACATATATAAGCACAGTTGAATCCAACCTGCTTTCAATAGAAAAAAAAAACCAGTTTTAAGAAAAACAATGCACTTTCAAAAAGTGACATTTTGTCTATAATGTTTTGTTTCTCTACTAAATATCCTCAGCAAGGAACTGTGAGAATTCATTTGTCTTTGAATGAATTTATAAAACATGCTGAGAGATCTCTGGCTGAAACGAATGAATTTTTTTATGATTAGCACAGAGTATTAGAATCCAAAAAATTGTCAGTTTAAACACCCCTTTAAACGGGACCGCTCAGTTACTCCTACCATACATGACTTTTGGGAAATTAAAGGAAAACTGTTTTGGTAATAAATGTGAATCTTCTAAAGGAGGTATGTTAGGAAAATTTTCCTTAAAATTAAAATTTTCTGTAAAATGGAGAAAACAAATCTCTCAAATCCCTCCACTTCAAACATCCTAGAAACTACCTTGAACCCTCCATGGTTCAAGTTCCTCTCAAAGGTAAGGGAATAAAAAACTAGCTTGGGAGTCCTCTAAGACCCTATTGCTAGAGAAGTAATTCCACCTTTGAAAATCTTGGTGCAATGAAGTGAATTCATCAAGAATTGCAATTTCATTTTGTCCTCAATGGTCCACAGACACACACAGTGCTGGAGAAATGTGCCTTCCTCACCCTTCTGAAGCATTACAGCTTCACTGAGAACCTTGCAGGGAGGATCCACACTCAAGGCATAGGACTTGTAGTTTAGCACTGCCCAAACTCTGCTGCCAAGCATTACTAGTCCACAGTAAATCCCATGAATTTCAACAGCTCCACTGAGACTGTTGCTAAGTGCTTCTGAAAATATCTAATCACACCTTCCCATCCTCTTGTACATCTACCTCTCACAATATCAGAACACACACTCTGTAGTAGCCCTTTTCAATTTATTTCCCACATACTTCCCTTGCCAAGAAGATGTTGTTCATACCTCCTCCGTCACCAAGTAATTAACTTGTTTCAATCCTTGGAAATGAAACACTCACCCCTGCTTTTGCCCCAGCCCTCACCAACCTCTTGCAAGGCTCCTCTTGCAGCTCGCCACCCCATGGAGTGGGGGAAGACGCACCATAATTGCTCTGTGCTTGGCACCTGAGAGGGAATAATCACTTGGTTTTTATTTCTTTGCTTTTCTTTAATGAAGCACAGGTAATAAAAAGGGGTGTGAATAAAGCTGGTGGTTTACCAGAGACCAACCACCCTTGTTGCTGGAGGCCCCTTGGAGTGTCCTTCACTCCAGCATCTGGTCTAGAGTGGGCAAATTCCAGTGTTGCTCCATGGAAAGGACAACATCAGGAATAACATCTCCACTGTGTATTAGAAAACATTAACTGAGATTTTTAATCTGGGGGGTTGTGCATTGCACAGCATCTGTAAAATATGCCCCAAACATTTTCAGGACCACGGCTCAAAGAGTTTGATTAAAATTGACTAAGATCAGTCTCTCATCCTTCTGTTTAAAAAATGAGAATTCATTTATTCAGTTTAATTCAAAGATTTATATATGATTAAAATTACTATAAGATGTCTAGCTTTTCTGCAATAAACTGCAATGGCCATCAAAATATTGATAGTCATTGGTAAATTACTTCTGGTGTTTAATCAATGTTATTTTTTTATCATCCAATTTCTTCTTCAAGTCAGCTTCTAACACTAAACTACATTTCATCAAGGTTGGTAAAATGTTTAGAAAGGAACAGATGTCAGAATATGGGGATTGCCAATAACACTGATGGAAGCCAGTAATTTCTTTCCTGTCCAAAGGCAAAAGAATGAAGAATAATCTAGACTGTATACAATAATACAAGATTTACTACAACATTAATGGCTATAAAAAGTAAAAGTATACAAAAGCTATCTCCATTTTTTTCAAGCCATCACTAAGGGCAGTGTTTTTTCAATTTGAGACAATTTTTACAGGAAAATGAAAGGTCTATGTATTCTTAAACTTTTAAATATCCATAAAATACAGATAAAGACACAGGCTAGCATTAGTTGCTTCCAAATATACTTGTATATTAGTCTATTGTGCAAGTTAATAATTTTGCCAAATCTCAAAAAATGTGGATGCAATCTTTCCTTTAAGAAAGCGGCTCAGCTTGTTATTTACAGATTGTAACATTTACATAAGAGTTTGGTTTAACAAGAGATATAAATATAGATAAAACCCTTAGGACTTCATTCTTTAAACTGCCCTCTAAAAATCTGCCCTACAATTTGCACACTGAATTTTGTGCAGACTATTCTTGGAAGCCTTTTGTGAATTAGGGAGAACTGACTCGAAACAGGGGCTGGTTAATCACAATTTTGCAAATTGTACGTAGCAATCATCCTCACATTGTGAAATTCAGATCTATAAAATGCTGATGTTTTAAAGCTGAAAAATAAATAAGCTAAGTAGGAGTACTTTGCTAAGGAAGAAAAAAAGAGTAGAAGACCCTTTGCAAAGAAGTCCTTAAAAAAATAATAATTAGAGTAAGAGAAGCGGCATAATAAAGTATATCTCCATTCCAGATCTCGACTGTAAGCCCACCCTGGAAAAATGTTACCAGATGAGTGTGCCTGCCCAAGTCTCATGTCAACACTCACCTGAATACACCAGACAAACTCCTGCATTTCCAAGAATAAACCTGTGGGAGTTTAGTATTTTAGATTATTTGCCTAGCCCCTGGACAAGCCTCCAGTAGAGGAAGGGCTGGAGAAACTTCACCTTTCATGTGCCCATCTCTGTCTGACTGTGCCCCCAGCCAGAGCTGCCCTGACTGTACTCCAGGACTGTCTCTGGAGCACCAAATGCAGCCACTTGGACACCACACATCATGATGCATATTCAATGCAAGCACTTGACAATAATGGCTGGCAACTAAATAGTTGGAGGGAGAAGGAGCAGAATTTATGTGGAAAAGACGATGCCTCAAAGAAGACTTTTTTGTTCTGCTTTAAGCTGCAGCTAATGTAACTTCAGCAGCAGCTGACTCAAAACTCTTCTTTTCCACACAGGTTTTGCAATTCCTAACATTTAGTATAAATGAAGGTCTCTTTCTATTTATTTTCCTTTATCTGTTACAAAAGACCTTGACAAACTGTTTTGAGTGTACAAGGATATGCTGAAATTCATGCAAAATGTTACCAATATCATTCTAACGACAAGACCTTTCCACTGGGGTTCAGCAGTGACACAGTGTGTGTCAGTCACCTTCCTGCCATTCCAAGCCCCTTCACTATAGACACAAGTCACAAACAGTGGAAACTCTGTTTTCCTGACGTTGATCCTCCCCAAAGGTCAGGTTTCTTACCTCAAACATTCCAGCAGTTGCTTAGACTGCAGTTGAGGAATTTTGTGTAATACTGCTTCTAGAAAGCAAATATTTATGTTAGTAAATACCATTAAAGTATTACTGTTATACAGGTATTCTCATTAGCAAACTGCTAAATAGGAGGAAGAGAATTTTAAACTAAATGGATAAAAACATACTATATTTGTGTATTAAACAAACTTAACCATCTTAGTTGACCATGCTAAGTGTTTTGTCTAACATGAAGTCCGGCTATTAACTATTTTTATGGGAATTAATGCTTTTAGAATTACTACAAATTCAGAATTCTTGCCTTTGCTACAAAGAGCAAGCAGATGCAGAAGGCCCTACAAATAGGCATTACCAGGATTCAATAAAAGTAGTGATCAGGAAAAAAAGAAAAAGGAAAACAAAGGACCCACAGGAACCTTACAGGGGAATGAAATAAGGAAATTCCTCTTGAATGGGAGAGGCTTACATTCATGCCTGGCTTGTGAAAAGGTAGTTCAGGGGTTTAGCTTCACACATGATAAGTGAATATCCTGAACATCAGGCTCAGTTATTCTGGTAGAGCACATTTATTCACCCACTCCTGCTGGAGTTACCCCTTTTGTTGTCCTTTTCCCTTTTCTAATTGAAGAAAGCATTTAGCCTACAACTTCATCATTGCATCTGAGTGTCAAAAGGAAAAGAGTTCAGGAATCTCAAAGTACACACTATTTATTCAAACAGAACAGCTTTAGCAATTTTGACCAATGAAACAAAACTTTTTAATAGATGGAATTTGTAAAGGATGAAAAGAAAACTCTCTCCTTTTAGTTCCATCCCTACTCAGACTGGAACCAAGATTTACAGAGGTAGACCTGAGCACCTTCCTTTGTTTCTTCTGCGTGTCACTTCTGAGGCCAAGAGTACATCAGGAAAAGCTCCTATGTTACTTATTAATTCAAAATAAACATATTTTTAAGGCCCTAACAGGTGATGTCTCTTGTGATAAGGGACCATGGGACACTCAAAGCAATGAAGGGCTGGAAGTGGGAAGGAGTCTTTCAGGGACAGGATCTGACAATGAAAGCTCCCTTAAAAAGTTTGGGAGATTCTTGTTTGCTATTTTGAAGACAACCTGCCTGCAAGTCCAGATGTACTCATCCAGACTTTCAAATACACATTTCAATGTGATCTGAGTTTAAATGTAAGATGGTAAATGAGCTATTCATCATCACACCAAATCATCTTAAATATCACCTGAGCCATTTCACTTATTTGAGAAATGTTGGCAGCTCTGAAGTTGAAAACACTGTATATTTCAGAGGCAAAATGCCCAAGACTGGATTTTTTAATTTAACATAATGAAGCCAAAAAAGTGATTTATTCCTTGTTTGTTACATCCAGTTATGCTGATAATTAGGCAAATGCTTTGCCTCTATGTTCTTTTTACCTTCCTGAGTATTTCTGCTGAAGGATTTTACTCTTCCTGCAGCCCAGCTTTTACTCATTATCTGAGAGCACTGTATTTTCTATTTGTTATTGTGTTTTAGGCAAAGATATTTCAGACACATAATTTTAGTATGGATTCAAAATTCAGACCTCTTAAAAAAAATAATAATGTGTCTAAGAACCCACAGAGGACTCCAGCAGCAGGTGATTCACAATGCCAGTGCTCTGGGGTTTTGGGCAGCAGCCAGCTCAGGTAGGGCACAGGGCAGGTACTCACACACAGAGCAGCCCAGCAGTGTTTGATTCTGTGTGTTGACCCAGACCTTAGGATGTTTACTGTCTGCATTCGACTCCTTCCCTCCCTGAAAAGCTCTGCAAAACCAACCAGCCCATGACACGTCAGCTTTCTGAGGGACACATCAAGCTCTGTCTCTCAGCATTTCTTGACTGCTGGGGAAGATTTGACCTCGTGGCCCTAACAGATCACACCAACTGCCTGGACAGTACAAGCAGATATTCCTTCACACCAGCCCAGAGGCTTTCAGGGCAACATGAGGCATCCACTTGAGAAAACTCCAGGCAGTTGCTTAGGAGCAGTGTAGAATGTTGCTTTACAGTCCACTATAATTTTGTTTTTATTACTACCACTACTGAACAGGAGTACTTTGGAATGACTGTAGTTGTCTGCTCAGAGCCAAACTCTTGCCAGATGCTGCTGCTCACAGTCCAATCTGAGAACAGCAGAACTTCCTGATGCTGCCTCTGAAGGGATACAGACCTTGATTTCATGAGCCAGAGAGACTCAAGAGATACTACTAATTAAAAACAAAATACTCAACTCCTAAAGAAAAAACCCTAAAAATCTACAAATCAGCATCAGGGTATTTTAAATTACTCCGTAACTCTCATAAGCAAAAAGAGCTTGAAAATGTCTCTCTTTGGAGGCACTTTTAAGTATTTTTTTGGCTACATCCACACAGGCAAGAGACCCTACCCTTAAAGATTTAGAACACTCTAAGATCCAGAGGAATTAGCCTCATCAAGCCATTTAGAAAAGTTTAAGGAAAGTAACCATAGGAATAACACCTTCTCTCAAAACCAATGAATATCACATAAGACATGATCATGAGTTTCACATTTTAGAAAGCTTTAACACTTTAAAACAATATATTATATAGACAACACAGGGAAGTGCTATGAGAGTCATCAAATCTGTTTTCTCCTCTGTGATTCTCATGGCCCAGTGTCTCTGGCCTCACTGCACTCATGCAGTGAGTGACATTTGAAGACATCTCCTGCCTTGGACCAACCTGGAGTTGGTCATCAGCAGCTGGACCAACCTGCAGCTGTGCCTGCTAACTGGGGTCATTCTAAGTTTGTTTTGAATAAATTCCCCTGTTTACCAATATTTTTAAGAAGTTCAAATCTAAAACCTCTGCAGCTAGAAATGTACAACATGCAATGTGGCCAGCCTAAGAAAATTTGAACAGACATTCACAATTTTCTTGGTTCCCTGTTAGGGGAACGAGAAAGATGCACATTACATCCATTATCTGTCCTTAAGTGTTTTTTGTCAAATTTTGACTCTGCCACCATTCTTCAGTGACAGACATTAGGTATGACATTTTTTGACACAATGTCAATAGTGACATCAGTAATATTTGACACAAGGCACATTGGGGTTATTTGACACAGACAATTGGATAGCTCAGGGCACTGGAGATCCAATGCATAAAGAGTTATACCTCCAAGTCACTAGTGAATATCCAGCCCAATGTTTTCTAGCTGCTACCAAATGATGGCTCCTCAGAGTCTTATAGAGGAGGAGTTTGGGTATATTGAACAGATGTCCAGAAAACAAAATTCAGCACAATAAATTACATTAATCTGTGCCCTATGTTGAAACACCATGGAATGAATAGTCAGTGACAAAGCTATTCTTCTACTGCTATCTGTAATTCCTTTTAAAAACGGCTGAATCCCAAAGGAGACATGGGAGGATCAAATGAGTCAGAGAGCACTACAGCTCCAGTCTCCTGAATAAGATTTCTGTCTCAACAGCTTTCAGTCCCATGGCTTTCATTAACAGTTAAATACACTTAGGGGAAAATACAAATGTGAAATCTTACTTTCAATGATGTGTTTTCCAAATATTTCACAATTGGCTAATATACAGGACTCACAAATGCTGAACAGAAGCAAAATGAATTACATATATGATCACTCTAGAATTTCCTAGAGTGCCACAGTCCTGATTAAACAAAGCACTTCTACCTACATCCAATACAGCACTCATCTAAGACCAGAGTCTTGAAATATTTATTATGCATCTGGCTGAGCTCCCAAGTCCTGCATTCAGCCCTGAGCTCCATTACTCACACCCTGGAAGCTCTGGACATGAGCAGAAGGAGGTGTTAGTCCTGGGTAATATGGAATTACCTGGACTTACAAGGACAGTCACCTGCCCAAGGTACCTGGGTGCTTGGAGAATTTCATATCACTAAGCCAAAGATTTAGAAATCTAAGTTCCACTGAATCATCTTAGAGTGCATGAATCCTCTTTTGAAGCAGATGTTTTACATTTTTGTCTTACTCTAAGGTTAGGCTTGTCTTCAAACCCCTTTAGCACGTGCAACTTCCTGGGAACAAGACTTCTTTAAGGAACAAAGTAATGTTTTTTTTTCAAAGTGTTTTATTTATAGACTTTTTTTTTAATAAGTACAGCTACCAAGTCAGAGTTAATTAATGAAGAAAATGCACTCCTTTTTCTTCTATGTTATGTTAAAATGTGATTCACATTAGCCTGTTTATCACAGGGATGACCACACAACTGCAGAATGATGTTCAATCAATAGCTAGAACCAAAGCTGGGCTACCCACAGATTCCCTAGAACATTTTATTTATTTTAAATAAGGCTATTCTTACATCTAGACTCCTCCATTGTTCTGCAAATGGGGGCTTCCCTAAAAAAACAAAGCCATCTTATATGATAAAATCAAAATACATTGATATACATCAATACATCAATATACATAAGCATATTCACTGTCCCTTAAGAAATTATCCCACATTTTTACATATCACTGAAAAAGAGGCAAAGCACATCTTATTAATAATTTTTTGACCCTATATTATATTACAACATCTGAAAAATGCTAGTTTTTTTAAGGTGTAAGAACAATATGTATTTTACTGCAACAAAAAGGGTTTTTGTAGCAAACTATTGGGCTGAACCACTAAAGAAGCTTACAGTACACCACTCTCAGGAAGGATAAATCTGCATGTGACTTCACAGAAACCATGCCACAAGGCACTGCCACCTCCCTCTCAGTGTCAGGAGGGCCATGCTTTCACACATGGCCAGAAACATCTGCTGTTTTCCCAGCCTCTGTCCACAATGCCAGAGCAAGCAGCCCATTGACAATCCACGATTCTCACCAGTCTTGATGGTCAAAATCCCCCCTTGTCAAAGCACAAAGATTGCT
>WBNO01023725.1:298834-321334 GCA_013400575.1 Peucedramus taeniatus | reverse complement strand
GAAAACTGACAGCTCTGAAAAATAATAAAGCAACAAGTAGATGCAGACATGGTGATTCTCAGGAAGGACTGATATGAAAGAGCCAGAGCTGCTAAACTCATTAGCATAGGTAAATCTGTTTAAAATGAACCTTTCAGCAGACAATTTGGTTTCAACCCAAAACAGGCCAAAACTGACATTACAATGTGAAAACATTTACCTTAGAAAAGTCAAAACACTGTTCTTAAATTCTGTCATTTATGTGTTAGTATGCTCTATTACAATATAGCCTAACCATCTGAAATCATCAGAGGCAAACCAGGCATTTCAACTCCATCAAAACATTTGCATACCCGCCCCTGCAAACTTCAGAAGATATATTTTATGTTGGAAATCATCTCAATCAAATTAAAAAGTTTTCAAGACAAAACATATTCTTAAGTGCTCGTTTTATGAGACTGTGGGCGGTGATGTGTCCCCACAAAAGAACGATTTTGAGGAATAAAAATAAGCAGTGTCAAGGGCTGGATGGTTCAGGTGGAGGCTGGGGCATGAGGCTCTGAAGGAGCCTGGTCCATCTAATGCCCTCCCAAAAAGGAGTGAGTCCAAAAGGACTCACTCCCTTCCCACTCTTGTGCTTCAGGGTTTTGCTCAGCTGGGGAACCTCCTCTGACCCTTGTTGTCAGCACGAGGATCAGCGCCCCATCACTCCCCGTGGGACTCTGCTGTGGGTTCCCCTCGCTGCCAGCCTCATACTCTGCAAACCACTCACCCAGAGCTGCTACTGGCACAGCTTTTGCCACAGAAGACCAGTATTAAAACAATTCTTCTCCTGCTTAGCTGGTGGAGAGGAGCAGGCTCCAGCTGTGAGAATTTTCAACACCTTATATTATTCCCCCCGATGTGTAAATTGTGGCCTGCCTGGCCCACTCCCGCATCCCTCTCCCCTTCTTCTGTCTGTACCCTTCCAGAAAAAATTCAGTTTTTGATTGAAATCAGAAAGCTGCTTTAGTTATTTTTTTATATTTTTTAGAAATGCAAAAGTTGTCTAAAAATACTTTTAGGGTAAATTTGTGGGAAAAAAAAAAAAGGAAAAGAGAAAAGACAGCTTGTGTAACAAATAAGTGTTCCATTAGCAACCAACAGCAGTTTAAAAAAATGATTAGCGCTTACATTTTTCCATTGGTACTTTCTCTTTTCAAAATTTCTTCACTATGTACATCAGGTAAATAAAAAAAACAGACCTTGCCGATTGTTCATGAACGTATGCAAAGGATATGGGTAACAAAAAATCTATTTAGTGAAAAAATATAAATATTAGAATGTGCATTTCATATACATTTATTTCCTAATGCATATTTTATTAAGATTTATTTCTAAATACCAAACCAATTAGTCCATACTCCAAAGAGAGATTTGATCACATTTTTTGTTTTAAGATCATCTTTGAGTTCTAATATTTAAGCCAACCCAAGTCTGGAAGCAATACAGCACTTGTGGAAAATGTGTATATATTTTCTTTAGCTAAAGCCACAGCACAGTATTCCCTTTTTCCATCATTATTAGTATAAAAAGATTAGTACAAACAAAACCAAAAAAAAAAAAAAGAAAGAAAGAAATTTCACTCCTACTTTCGTATTTCTTTAGATCTTAACCTGACATTAATGAGCAAATACACACTAGGATGATGATCACACTGTAGGATAAAATGGCTCATATACTGTGTTGATAAGTTAAGATGAAAGAAATCCAGAACAAAGACACAACAGTATTGCAGAGATATGTTTAGATTCCAAAATATTTGTATCAGTCAAAGATAGAAACACCCAAGACAAAAAAAACCCCAACTGATATACAGAAACATCCACTTTTCCCCCACTTGACTGTATAATAAAGATCCTGTTTATTTTAAAGTGTTGCTCCATCACTTTGCCTGGCTGCCACATACAATACACAGATGCAGTATATACATATTTTCCATCTGATCTCTGATGCCTTTGCTCCCATTGAATATCAGTGCCAACCCTACACAAGCATTTGAGGATAGGATTTACATTACAGGAGACAAAGGAGATGCTCAAATGGGAACAGTACTGGCATTGAAATCCTGACCCTGGTGATCTAAGACTGCAGTTAAGATCCTTATGAGTAACATCTCTGACGCAATTCTTCCCAAATCTCAGAACAAAACATTACAGTTTGCACTGAGCTGGACTATAGTAGAGAAGTTTACAGGAACTGTGGCTGCAAAATCCAAAAATGTTACCTGAAAGGCACTTCACATGATCTGAACCTCCATATAACCATCCTTACTTTAATTACACGTGTGATGGCCATTTCTTCATGTATATTCTGCTGGGTAGCACCCTCATTTCAATAGGAGTCATATACCAACAGCTTCTCCTTTTTTTTTTTTTTTTGCCAGATGAAGTTTTTTTCCTCTTCCCAGACCAATTGGCTTATTTACCTAAGACATCATGACACTTTATTCCATCACAACATGGCACTGTTCCCTCAAAGTGAGGTTGCTCATTAGATGTATCATTCTGAAATGTGAATATTAATGCCCAGAAGAGACGAACCGTAAGCATCACAGATGGACAAGGAGGGATTAGACAGAAATTGGTAACAGGATTGATAACAATTCACAAGTACGTCAGGCACGATGACACATTGCCTTGATCGACAGGAACTACTATTCCCAAACTGTGCTTCCACAAGCACCTGCAATTCCCTCACCAATCCAGATTCATAATAAACATTTTAAGACTGGTATTTTTACTAATGGCATCAACCTGATGCCAATCACAAGTCAATGGGAAAACCATTTGCAAGGAGGGGAAAAGCTGAAGGAAATGCAGAAGGCACAGTGGATGAATGCTGCAGCAATCAACCACGTACACTTGAGAGAAAAGAGAAGGTTGTAATCCAAAACAACAATAAAACATGATGTGCTCCATTTAAGGAATGAATGTAGAATTAACCAAACAGTTCATAATAAATGCTGGGTGATCAGATATTATATATATATATGTATAATCTTGTGTTTAACAACATTTTAATTGCAGCTAAAAACTGCAACTGTTCAAAAGTGCTGCCCAACAACCCCAGTAGGAGTCAGACACTGTAGGTAAAGGCACATTCAGGGAAAAATTAAAACACCTCACACATGGATACTTTTTGTCTCAATGAGTGGAAAAGGTCATTTACCTAGGACAGTAAATAAATGTGAAATATATCAACCCCACTGACTCTCCTTCTCTTCTCCAGTTAATCCTTTTTTGTCAAGACCAACTGCCTAATGATATTAATCTTGTTATTTTACAGCTACTTGTTTTGGTAGTGGGTAAAGGTAGTGGTTACTTTTCATCATTCATAAAAAAGTTTGAATTGAGAAAAATTTAAGAGTTTCTTTTATAGTTTCTTCTGTTAAAGATAGGTTCACTGAAATAGACCTAAATTAGGAAAACTTAGTACAGGTAGAACACAAGCTTAACACAGCTTTATTCCCTTCACTACACAAGATAAACCAGATACTTCTGCCTAATATATTCTGTGTCTGACAAACTTCTGTAAAACTGAGTTGAGTAATTTTTGCTCTGATTAATGGAAACTGAAATTATTTTACAAAAAAAAAAAAAAAGCTCAAAGTCTTCCTCCTTATTTATTAATGCTAGTTTTATCAATTTACTTGTTAACACAGCACAAGAATTTACAGCTTTGTTTGAATTGTTTGTATGTGTTTTCAGAAGATGCACATCTCTGCCATCCCATTCTAAAGCCAGGCCTGGCTCCAGCACAACAGTCAAGACACCTAAGACCTAAGAACGACCTTCTGAACCAGGTTCTGACCATTCCAGCTTCTTCCTGTTAGCTTGAAATCCATAAGTAATCTTAGATGGGTGAATTGTGTCATGAAAATGGGAGCCTCTTCATTTACTGTTTTTTAAAAAGCTATGTAATTCTTGCCCTGCCTCTAATTGATTTATATTAAATATCCACTAGAAATACATGAGGAATTCTCAAATACTTCATAGTAACTATTATTTTTGTTCTAAAGAAAAAAATTACTACTTGCTTGGCTAATTTTTTTTCCAAATGAGAAATTGCAACCTGACTTGGACACAGGGGCTAGAACCCTTCCTCTCATCAATCTCCTACTGCACAACACTTCTGACTGTGCCTCTTCCCCAACAGGATCTGACTGGGACAGTCAGGCTCTCCAGGACAGTTTCTCTCAAGGAAAAGGGTTCAACAGAAATTTCAGCTGGAGCTACAAGAAAAAACATCAAATGCTAAAGCAGAAGAGCCATAAAATTCATCTTGGAAGGATATTCTCCCCCTCGTCTCCCATACAGACAATTTGAGAGAAAGGAAGGTGAAGAATGGAAGCTTTCAAGAATAACCCATCCAGGATAGATGATAAAATCTGCATGCTACCCTGAGGAAATAGGGTACAAAGTTCAGTCCTATGTTTGTATTTCTAAAGAGCGTAAAATATCAAATATCCCTCTTGAAGAATAATTCTCTCTCTAGTCTCTTACACATTGTTGTGTAACTATACAATAAATATTATCCTGCTCACATGCTTCTGTTTACTTAGTATACATTACATTTGATGCTATCTGGCAGCATAAGTTTTAGTTCTGTCAGTTTAAAATATTAATAGTTGTCAATCAAAATAGAAAGTGCATAATAAAAATGTTCTAGAAACTAATAACCCTATATTTCTACACCATCAGCTTGGAGCTAAGCATTGCTAAAAATGAGATTAATTATATGTTTGCAGAAGCCCAATACAATCAGACAGTCCTCTAAACAACATCCTCCTAGAAATGAACACAGACTAGATACATAATCGTATATATAGTGTGTATATATTAGGCAATACATGCAGCACTACATTAATAGCATTATTTTCATTTGTCCCAGTCTTAAAAACCCTCACAATCTGCCCAGTAACAGTGTTAGGTGGAGGATGAGAGAAAGGGGCATGGTCAATACCAAAGTAATTTATGGAGATTTTCTGCAAATATTTGGAAGCCTGGAAGCACCAAGGAGATACACACAGGACAGATCCCTGAAGTTATGACCAACATATCATGGTAAACTGTTCAATTTAAGATAGATGGTCAGAAAAATCTCCTTTGAGTTATGTTTGTCAAAGTTTAGGGGGAACTTCACTGCTTGGGACATTTAAACCTGCTCTGGACAAAGTATCAGCAAGTACCCTGCAGGGAACAATCCTGTAATGTCAAGAAGATGGACTAGATGTACAACAGGACTTTTGCTGCTCCATTTTTTATTACTCTAATCCATCACCCTTGCTGAGGTGAAGTTTTATGTAGACCTTTAAAATTATGACCATTTGAAAATTATGTCTGTGTGGGTGTAATATATACACCCATATGGATGTAAGGTCTGACTTTTAAAAACTCCAAGTAGAAAAACATATTTTGCTCCTAATTTGCCCATGCTATAGCTGTAACTATGCAATAATCTGGCAAATACAGATAGAAGTCTCCAATTATGGGCATGGGAATACACAATTTATGGGCATGATTGTGACATGTGAATTTCCAACTTAGGCATGCAGGAACTTAAATATGTGTGCTGTGAACAAGATAGTAGTATTGGCCTGTGATATGGTCATGCCACAAAACCAGGATCAGCCTCTGAGCTTTGCCCCAGAATAGACAATCAGAAATCCTGCAAGATAGATAAACTGATGTTGAGGCTTACAAAAGAAGCTAAGGAGAAGTTCCACAAGGAGCTCTAGATAAGATTATTTTTATCAGGAATTCTCAAGGAAAAAGTGAAATATTTATTTTAGCTTCCTTCTGCCCAAGCCACTGTGGTCCTCCAGATATTTCTTTGCACCCCACTTTTGCAGAGAAGCTAGAACTCCCCATCACTCTTCTTAAAACCTGAAGGCCACTGAGGGTTTTGTACTGAAAAACTATTAAAATTTAAGAGTCACTCCAAGCACTGGCTGCAGAAAATACCTCTGTTCCCAGGCACAGGGTGGCAGAACCCTCTATGGATAAGCAAGGTGTGTTATGGGAGAGGTTAAAGGCTTCACTTTGCCCACACGTGTTTATTGTCATTTCTGTTATTCCAGAGTGGAAATCCTCTTACTGACTAAGGCACTAGGCAATCACCCAGTATGAGTGCCATCATCTCCATTCTTCAGTAGGGAAGAAAAACAGTAAGAGGATATGGAGGAGGAAAAGGCATTTTCCTTTTAATCTTCTAGACTGCAATAGCCATAATTGGCTTTTCTGTATAGTTGGGCTCTAGTTTGTCACAGTATTACAGTGAGAAACAGCAGCCTGCACTCATTTTTATACACAAATCTTAATGACTTCAATTGCTGCTAAGGATTCAGAATGGTGGCAGGATATGGCCATTCACCATAAACGGCCTAAAGCCTTCATAATTACTGAGTATACAGAATATTTATTGTAGAGACTGCACTAGGCCTCTTTTGTGGGCTGCCCTGGGCCTGTTCTCTGAGCCACATCAAGCAAGAAGTTTAAATGAAACTGCTCCCAAGTTTCTGAAATGGTTTAATAAAACATATACTGACTGTAATATTCAGTTTATAGTAGAAAACTATTGCCCCTTGGTTTGAAAAATGACCTCTAGTTGGCAATTTTACTCTCAGCTTCATAGATTATAGTCCGCTGTTGGTCATTTTCTCAATCCACAGGGCAATACTTTTCCATAACAAGCTCAAACTGCAATCAGTATTTGTAGGCTGTTACACAAGTTGAGTATAATATGTCTCAACACATTCTATTATATGACTAAACAAAAGAAATAACAACCTGGTGACACAGACATATGGAGAAAAGCAGAGCTATTCTTCTAATACTGAGATAGCAGAAAAACATATTTCTTTGTATTGTGCTAATTTGTATTAAATTTCATGTCTTCAATACACAATAATCTCTAATTTGGTTTTTTTCCTTAATAGTGTTTTGGTTTGTGTTGTCTTATGTCTTTTCTTATTTTAATGTAAAACGACAAATACTAAATTCTATTAGTATCAGATTTTAGAAATAACAAATAGTGACAGATGACCTAGCATTGTAAAATCACGTGAAAATGTATTCACATAGATATGTAAGAGATCATTTGCTCTTGGGCTCACAAAGCACACATTCATAATCTTATGGGTTTGATATTAGGAAGTTCCAATACAGTGCAGTAGATAAGATGCAATTATTGTTTCAGCACCCAGCTCCAGCACTTAAATACAATTCAAATACCACATTTTGGGAAAACAGCCCCCACATTAGATAAACAAAGACATAAACTGCATTGAGAAGTCTCTGACCAGGAACTGAGGGAGATCTGGTGTCTGATCCAAGATATGCCCTGGACAGCCCTGCCAGTGAGTGCTGCTTGGAAAATCACCCACCTTCCCAAAGCACAGGTACTGGGAGCTGCAGGGCTGATGTAACTTACCTGGCTGGAGTGTGGTGAGATCCAATTCTTTAATCAATGGGTGACCAACGCTCTCATAGACCCTTTGCTGCAAATACAAAATATTGATAATTACAAGCCTAATATTCATTCCAATCTGTAAATGAAGCTCTGTGGTTAAAATGTGATACCCACCCACACTCAGAGACAAAGGGAACAACTTCCTAAGGTGAGGCCAGAGCACTCAGGCAAAGGGGACATTTTGCCACCCTTCCTCTAGAGATTATGAGTTTCCTAGCCATTTAAAATTTCACCACATTACTGGAGATCTGTGTCGGGGCAGAAGGGAGAATCTTGGCTAGGATAAGACCCATATGACAGAAAGGTTCATTGTAGATCTCTGTGGGTGGCTCCTGAATCTATAAGCATCTACATCACTGCATTTTGGGATCTTAAAGGGACAGATTATTTCTTTTCTTCATTTCCCACTATGTTCCTCTATTGTTGCTCAATCACAGCTCCACCAGCATTCTCTAGCTGGAATTTGTCTGGATTCATTTCAACATATAGAAACTGCATGCAGAAGCTTTAATATGTTTGAGCTAAGAATGTATTTGAATGATTACCAGAAGATGATGGCTCTTTATCTTACAAGTCTTCAAGGAATTTAGATGTTTAACTCATTAATAGTGTTTGCTGCATTAGATTTTATGTTTTTATGATTTTAGAAGAAAGGTTTTCTAATACTGAAAAAAAAACAGGCTTTTTTTCTTTCCCCAACATTTTTCATTTTAGGGTAATAAAAGTGACACGTATGTGCCATAATGTAATGGATTAATTAAGGAATATGATGTTTATCCTAGGTCCTGAGTTGTACATCTTCATAACTCACTCATAAAAATTAATGTATTATACCACGCTCCAGAATGATATATCTTTTTTTACCATACCTGTTGAGAATAAATTGCTCTAAATTGGATTATCTTGATTTCCAGTGAAAAATGTAAAAATTACATTGTTATTTTAAGAATTTACACTGCTGTGTATAAGAAAGCATAATCTTCTCACTGTGCTTTTGAACTGTCATGTTACTTCCACTGTTACGAAATCATAATTGCTGCTGCCACACCTAAAATCAAATGCAGTGCATATTGTATTTCTTCATACACTGCATTTCCTGTATTAATCACAAAACCATATACAGTATGTTTTTGGCCAATTCTTTCATTACTGTCTGCTTCTGTATATAAGTAACACACAATTATGCATGCAAGGACTCATAAAATCCTCATTTCTAAAATCAACAGATGAAAAATCCCTAAATAATAATGTACAGATGTTTCATATTCAAATGAGCTGTTGGCATGTAATGCTGCCAATCATGCCAATACACACAATAAAATTGGTGAATTTCAAGGTACTCGGCATTTACAACATATTTTTTAATTTTTTTTAATCAAAAAAACATTTTAGGAAGATGGAAATGACAACTGTTCAATAAATATATAATGATATATTTCTGATGTTCTCTTGAAACTTCCATGAGTGGTCAACTACCCTATATTTTTCCATATCAATTCCTACTCCTTTTGCCTCAAGAAAGTTGATTTTTCAGTCCTTAAACTGCACTGCCTCACTAAAAGTAAATTATCTGCACGTTATCTGCAGAGTAATCCTCTTCTTGAATACAAGACAGAACATCAGAGTTTCTAATCCTTCACAGATAGAGTAATTCACATCCACTGTACGTTTTACTGTAAAGACAGAGTAATACAATATGTTTGATAAATCATGTATGTGTCTGTGTACAGAGAAAAAGGTTTATCTCCTCTCCTACAAGATGCATCTGTATTAAAGCACACACACACACTCCCCATGCTGGCACTGCAACAATCTTTAGAAGTTCTATAATAGAGACATCTAAGTTTAAAAAATGAAGCAGCTCACAGGTCAAACAAGTTCCTGATGAGAAGTGCTTAACCAGAAGTATTATTCTACTGATTGTAAGTTTTCATCCATACATCAAACCCTAGAGTCTATTGATTAAATAAAACTGATCTTTTTTTTTTATTTCAAAGCAAAAGAGAATTAAATCATCCCAATTGTTTTCCCTTTGTTTGGAGCTATCACAGTTTGCACACTGGCCATGCATCCTGTTTATAATTACAGCATCCTTAAGGAGAGCTTATTCTACAATGACTGATCACAGGTTTCTTGCCTCTTGCTGTAAATCTTCTGCTCCTGGTCATAATCAATGGCACTTGATGGCCCAATATTCTGATCCAACATGGCAAGCGATATGATCCAAGATCTGCTTAGAATCAATAAATTCATTTGCTTAGGGAAATTTTGGATCAGGACAACTTTAAGTATATGTAAATACAAGAATTTACAGCAATTATGCTGGCACATCTTTCCTTCCTCATACCTCTTTTTCACTGCATAATTAGCTGCGTCATGCCTTAATTTTGCTTGCAATCCTACATAAAGGAATCCAGGCCAGACAGCCCTTGCAAAGCCTTACCAAAGTCAAGGTCTGCTGGCTGAGAGAACAGAGGGTCTCTTTCAGCAAAACACATCAAAACACTACAAATCTTTGTATTGCTGAGCCCCACATGGCATTGTCTGGGCTCTGAAGATACCATCGAATGCCAGCATAGCATGAACATGTAACAGACTGCTTTAAAGGGCACCCACAGGTGCATACAAAAATCTCTGTGGAGCTGAGTTTGCCTTTGTTTTTCCCTTATGCAAAAATGCCCAAGTTTGGTTAATAGTTCCCTTGTGCTCCTGTGTCTCCAAGTCAGCTTCCAGCCTGGTTCCAGTGTACCTGAGCAGTCCAAACATGCTCTGACACTCAGCTCACAACATAACATGGCCAGAGGATGTGGTTTCCATTCTGAAAGGTAATCACTGCTGGGGTGAAAGGAAGCATCCAAATTCACTTGTCTGTCTTACTCCACACTCACAGATGAGAGGATACACACTTATCTCAATTCTGCTACTGTATATACACATTGTTTAGTAAATTGTATAGAGCATTCTGAATATTTTTCTAACGGCCAGGAACTCTAATGTACTTTGAATCTTCATTAAATTAGCAGGGCAGCCTAGGGTACATGTATAACTAGCAATAATTTTTTTTTTAATTATTCCTTTATACTTGTTACTTATTTCACCGCAATGGAGTTACAAAACTGCAGAATGATGAGTAAATACAGATATCTGTACCAGTTCAGAAGGCTGCAGGTTGGGCACATCTTTTAGCCCTTTAGTCTTTTTCCACTGGAAATCAGTAGTTCAGCACCAGCAGAGCAGAGATGAGAACCTTGTTTCTGCTAAGCAGCACTAATTTCTGCCCATAGTGACATTCAGAGGAGGATGAATCAAGTCACAGGGGTAAGAAAACTGTTTGCTTATGATGTGGCTGTCACCAGTGAAGATGAGTTTGTAACACCCTCCAAGCATCAAAACGACACGCAAAAGATACATTAAAAAAATAAACCAAACAGATAGTCTTGCAAAATATATCAATGCAGTTCTTCAAACTGAAAAAGCAGAAGTCAGAAGATCAAGAACTCACAGTTAGGATTTTCCTATTAGATAAAGAACATAAGGATTTTCCTGAAGTCTTTGATTGATATATGATCTTTTCTTTCTTTTCAGGCATAACAGCTGTCCAGTGAACTAGAAGAAATAGCCCTGAAGACAGCTTTGTGTCTGATATGACTTTGAGAGGGAATATTATTCCAATGATAAATGCTTTACATAGAACATCTAATAAAATAAAATAAAAATGTCATCCATAAAAGAATTTTTCTTTCTATTTGAGTAAGCAATCCCTATTATCATCTGTGGGGTAGGGGTGTTACTGTGTCTGAGACCAAAGAGAAAAGGTATTTCCCTCAAAACTGGATTAGGAATTAACTTAACAAAAAGAGGCAATAGGTACTTTTAAGAGAAGGGCAACTGGGAAAATACAGAGGGAAGATGAGAATTTTCTGAACATTGTCAGGATGCAGTGATCTGGGATGTCCTGTAACTTCCTTCGTTCTTCTCAGTAAGGAAATCCTCAAGGTGAAACATGGGTGCTTTGCTGGCTGATATCTGCCCCAGTAACTGTATGCAGAAGGAGCTTGACTATGCTCAAAAAATCCCAAAGCAATAACAACCAACACAAACCTCCTAAGCAGAAAAAGGTACAAATTTGTGTAAATTTATTCAACCTAATGGAATTATGTAAATTACACAAATGGAGAACTAGAGCCACTGTGAGAATTGATTGAAGTTATGTCCAGATTAGAGGAGAGATGGCTTTGAACAAAGCCTTTCTGGAGCTTGCTCTAGAGCTGTGTTTTGGCAGCATGGTGAGGGGCTAAGAAAAGAGCCTTAGAGAAAGAACAGCCCCAATGCTCAGATTAAATTTGTACATCTTTGGCATTTTCAAACACTTCTTATTGTGACACTTCAGTGGATGAATGAGCACTGATGGATGCTGTCATACACAGACAGCAAAAGGAAGAGTAATCACAGATGCATTTTCCTTGAGAAACCAAATCCAGTATAGCACCAGCCATGGCCAGCAGTACATCCATGGTTCAGCCAGCTGCCCTCCAGAGTCTTGATGAGTCTGTCACATGGACTCTGTGGTCCATTAATTTGGCCAAGACTGAACAAAGGCCTGTCCACATCTGCTACAGGACAGAATAGGTCATGGCTTAGAAACACCTCACAGAAGAGCATGATACACCTTCCACTCATCCTCTTTGTCTTTCAACACGATGGAGCTGTCCTCAGCAACACTCTTCCAACTTTCACTCTTCTCCAAACAAAGCCCTTCTTTCTCTGCCAAAGCCTTCCTGTGTAGACCCCTGTGAGTGTACTTATTCCAGAGCTAATTACAATTAAATATTTTAGCACTGAGAAACTAGAGACAGGTAAATGTTCTCATGTGCCTTATCACAGCTAGAAGGCGTTTCTCTCCCTTCCCTTGCATAGCTTGAATGCTCTTCTTCCCCTATCCCAAATATTCTCCTTTATCCCTGTCTCTGGAGTCCTCCCTCCATGTAAGGTGCCATTAATGCTGCTCCTCTGTGTGTTCCCAGCAGCTGTGGAAATCCTCCTGCTCCTCCACCACCTCACCTGCCCCCTCCCCTCCCATTACTGAGTGCCAGCCCCTGCTCTCACACAGATTTTAGATCCACACTTTGCAGAAATCCTGCTCCATGGGATTCCAACAACAGAAGAAGGGAAGATAAGAACATAAAAGCACCCTCAATGTGGTGTCCCATCAGGAAGCCAACTAAATCTGATAGACACTGTCCTCTCTGACCCATAAGCAGGAAAGGGCTGAGCATTTAGACAACAGCAGTTCAGAAAACAACTCTATATGGTCTATAACCAGCCAGCACCACCTAACAAATAGCATTTGCCTAAGTCTTTACTTTTGAGGCAATCCAATAGCATTTTGAAAATAATAAAATTACTTCCACACATACACATTACATATATATTTATATGTACACATTGCATATATATTTATGTTTCCCCTCACTCTCCCTCACTTTTAGTTTGCAGTGACAATCAGCAATTATTTTACAGAGAAAGACTCTAACATGCTTATGGGATGTCTTTAGTAATAAGATAATTATTTGTAACTCTATAAAGAATTATAATTTTTAATTTAAAAAGAAATCAAATAAAAACAGCTTTCATCTTCCCTACCATGTGAAGAAAACATTCTCTGCCTACAACTCAAATTATCATTCTCTCCTTTGTGTAAAATGAATTGACCCAGAAAACTAAAAGGGTAAGAACCCATATTTGCTGGGCTTATTCAGCAGCCAAAAGTTCATGAAAAACACTGTTGTGTATCACATAGCAACCACTTGATGCCTATTGTTAAGATACAGTAGTTATTCAAAAAGTAAAATCTTGCATTCTCAAATAAGAAGCCAGGCTGCAATGTGTGTTTACTGTTTTGGGGAAATAGTCATCTTGCCATTTTCTCTTTTTCCATAGTCTTGGCATATTTGGTCAGCTATGAAATGTGCAATTGCCCACAGGAAAGAAAAGGAACACAAGAATTTTCCTCTAGTGTTGAGCTCACAGGACAATGTCCATTCAAAGCAACACTTGGGATCTCTATTAAGAGCATTAAGATGTGCTCTATTTTTATCCAGCCACACTTACAGTAAAATGCAATATTCCAGGGAAAGGGCATGAGGGAGAAAGGGAGAGAAGCTTTTGCTTTCTGACTGTTAGAGCTGCACACTTTCACCTGTTCTTAAAACAAGCTGCTCCTGGAAAGTCCAGTACATGTGCACAGGTGCCCACGGTGCACATTTGCACCTCCTCCCAGCACTGCTACCTGGCACTACGGCTGGGCAGAGGTATAAATTTCACAAACATCTCCCTCTACCTTTTCTCCAGTTCTTTTTTGGTAGAATATACTTTAAAAAAGTGAAATAAACAAAAAAATTATACAGAAGGAAAATCAGATGTAGTCAGAAAAAAGATTAACAGTTTCTGGTAAATGGAGCTTGTATTACTCTAAAATATTTGAAAAGCAGTGACAGATCACTTGAGCAACTCTGACTTTGCCAGATTTCCATGAGAGCTGAGAGTCAGCCCTCAGTTTGTCACAACTGCATCAGACTGTCTATTTAAATTATCAAAGCAAAAGCAGAAGGGTTCTGCTGAACAACTGCTGGAGAAGATGAAGGAAAGAATAAGAAAGATATAAACTTCCTTCTAGGTTTTATTATGTGCTGTTACACAAACAGCGCAACGTAGAACTTCAAGATAATGGCACTTTTAGTACCAGAAGGGAATGGCAGACTTGCTTAGCATAGCTTTGAGATATTTCATCAAGCCTGTGTGCAAACAGGTGTGCCACATTCTTGCTAGTGGTAAGATGCTTGTTGAGATTATCTTCTTATCTAGGAGCATGTTTAAACTCCTTTTAAGCAGTTAAAATAAGACAGCAACAGAAAGTAGATTAAAAGGGAGAAAATGTATGAAGATAGAGTTTTTGCCAAGGACCTCACTTTGAGCCCAACTGTATCCAGGTATGTGTGTGCTGTTTCCACAGTCTCTGAAAATAAAAGTGAGGGATAGGCAGCAAAATCCACACAAATGCACAAAGCTGCAGAGGAAAAACTGTGAGAAGGAATTAGGTAGCCAGGAGCAATGAGATGGGCTTTAGGATTTGAGAGAAGGATCTGGCTGTTACCAATACAAGATGAAAGCATGGATGGATGAAGCTTCAGCTCATCTGCTGCAAGTGCTTCTTCTTGCTGAAAAATAAACTTCTTTACTGGAGATCAGCGCAGATGCAAAATCAACTTAACATCTCAGCTGGCATACAAAGCAGAAGTATCTATACCATTATTTCAACCAAAAGCAGATCAGGGTGTACTTCCAGGCAATGATTACACAGGAATTGGTTTGGTCACTGGTCAGTGATCTAGCCAGGACAGGATGTGGTAATGAGACACGGTTGTGGAAGAGTTGAAGCTCCAATACTTCTCTCGTGTAATTTCTCAGTAACATATAGCATAACTTCATTAAACAAAAAACAAGCTTTAACATCCAGTGTGCAGCCAAAAATTAAGAAATCTTTTCACCAAAACAATGAAAGGTTTTAAGAAGAGTAATGAAGAACTTGTCTAGCACAACTCAAATTCTCCTCTGAAAATGTATGCTTCTTTCAGAAGCAGATTCCCAGCACAGGGACTGGTAATTTATGATCCACCAAAATACTCTGTTGAACAAAAAAGTAATACCTACACCATGCCTATGCAAATCACTAAGAATAAGTGACTCCAAGGACCAGTAAGAACAAAGCCCAAAACTCCTATCAAACATTATCTGAGGTTTGAAAAAGTCAAGACAAAGTGTAATTTTTTTTAAACGGAGATAAATTGGGATTTCCGTAACAATTGACTCATTTTGCCTGCTTTTATCTAAGGAGCTCAAAGAGCACTCCAAGTGTTAATTAAATTACAAAGCATTTTTGAGACAGGTAAATGGTATTATGTCCACTGGGGAACAGAGAGAACATTTATGTTTCATTACTAAAGTCACACAGTAATCCAGTGGCTAGCAATATAACCCAAGAGCAGCCGGTTGCCGCTTCTACTCGTTGACTTGATGGCTTCACAAGAGATAAAATTAGCCTTAAAAGCTAAACATACTTTTCCTCTTGTGTTTTTCTATCTTTCAAGACTAGGCCAAGATTCTTTAATTTTATTTTATTCTTCTTCCTCTTCTTACTGGGAGGCCTTTCTTTCAGAGTCACACAAAAGAAGCCACTTCCTAACCTACCCAAGTGTGTTAAGGATCACAGTACAGCAACACGGGCAGGAGCTCAAACAAGGGCAGTGAACTGTAATGGGGCTCTTTAATAGCTTGTGCAGCTGCATCAGGGTCCTCTTCTCCTTCCTCTAACCAGTCCTACTCCAGAGATGACACATGAGGGCCTCTGTCCCATCAGAATAGACAGATGCACAGATGAAATAATCCTTGTCTGGCCTATTCACTGACTTTACCAATGAAAGAGACATAAAACCATCCTGAGGAACCTGGTGCCCCTGGCACTTCGTACAAGAATCTCTCACTGAGTAGAACAATATCAAAAAACAACCAACCAGACCCTGAAAATGTTTTAGACCATGGAGAAGTCTATCCTGCAGTCTACTACATCTATTTTGAGTTGCATGTGGTAAAATGGGGGAGAAATCCTTCACTGACCATTCTATTCTTAGCCCAAAAAAGAAAGACACCGTTTTTCATTTAAGCTTGGCCCTGACTGGTAGAACTGCAGGATGCAGGAGCAATAAAGCAGTAAGGTATAATGCAATCTGCACAATGCACTGTCCAACCTAAGGCTTCTGTAATTCAAGACTGGTACAGCTCAGTTAGAGCTTTAAATAATTATATTTCCATTAGTAAACTAATTTTGGAGAGTAAAAGGCTTTTCTATTTTGTACATAACTGTTTATTACTAAAAACAGGGAAGCATCTTTTGGAACTTTCTTTAAGCCTTTTGAATACAATGCTAAACCAAGATTTCAGGCTTTATTTTCCCCTTCATTTCTTGTTATGTCATGAAGAATCAGCTACGTGGAAGAGATGAGAATGTCTTTGATTTAAATGACCAAGACTTAACATTGTCTTTACCGTGGCAGAAAATAAAGCTGCTGCATATATTTCCAGTGGCAGTATTATTGTTACATGGTATGACAATCATAATCTTTCTTTCTTTTTCTAAAAATATGTCTAAAGAACCACACAGTTTATATACTGCATTCAAAATATTTTTCTTCGTTTACATTGATTGCATATTTCAAATCATGTTACAGCTGTATCGCTTAGCTTAAATCAAATAAGGAATCCACATAAATGCATACACACACTTTGCTTGTTTTTAGACATTCCCAGTATTGACAAGATTAAAATATTTTCCTCATTCATTATTTATTGTGATATGATGAAACAGTAAGAGTATGTATTTAACAAACATCAGAAAGTAGAGTTAAAATGTGGACATGCAGTTTCATTTTGATTTTGCTGCGACAGTGTTAAGTATGTGACTCCCTGACTGCAATAATGACATCTTGGGGTGATGAAGATTTAAGATGCCTTGCAAGGATGCAGCGTTATCCCAACTCTTCAGCCATGCTGATTAGGAGCATTATAAAACAGATGAACCCAAGACTGGAAAGTCCTGCTGCAGAGAACTGGGGGAATCAGTGCTCAATGCCAGAGCAGCACCAAACCCCTTCCTGCACCCACAGTGCCTGACTGGAATGGCTGAAGGCAGCCAGTCACACACACCACCCCAACACTTCTACAAGCTTTCATTACCAAAAAATGTGTTCTCTGGACCGTTTCTCTGGCTCTTGGGTGAACTGGCAGTACTGACAGCTGGAGCTTGGGGTCAAGCAATGCTGTAGCTGGGTGAAACTCAGGTACAGGGCAGATACGTGTGGCTTTGGCTCTCGGGTGCAATTACCTTGGGTTGAAAACTACAGGCACAATTCCGGTTTCCAGCTCACAGCTGGGCACCATTCTGCACATTTCTACTGGCAAAAAAAAAAAAGTAAGGAAGTGCCAGAGAGCAAGCACCACAGCAAGGCAACTGTAACCAAAACTGGTTCTGCTGGACAGAGGAGCAGAGAGCTTGCCTTCTGCAAAATGTGGCAGTATCTGGGTTAGGATGTAGAAAAATACACATTTTAGCCCAAATACTTGTTCTGCATACTACAATCTAAATATACCCTCTATGATAAATACAGCAGAATAATCAGAAGGTACTGAGTGCTTAAAATGCACCCTTAACAAAGCAAAACAATGTAATGCATATCTTTCTTTACATGTCAAACAATTTGCCTAACAAATCATAATAATGCAGAATGATATAAAATTCACCCATCAAGCCCAAATGCATGCACGAAGATTACCATGGCAAAGAATTGTGAATTTCATTAAATATGTTAAAGGCAAAAAAAAAAATTCCGCTTTGAAAAATAGTAATCCTGTCTTTCAACAAAAATATTATAGGAAGCTATGAATTTGGTAGATCTGAATAGGATGTTGGTACATGTTTTACTAAGGTAATATAATGGCACACTATTATTAGATCACATTAATCATTACTGTGCCAAAGGCACTGACAGCACCACTGAAAAGGATTGAAAGGGCTGGTAATGGATATAAATTACCCATTGTGTGATAAAAGGATTTTTACTAAGAAGGTAAGAATAAAACAGCAAATTTCTAATATAACTGTTGTGTAAAAACCAAAATAAAAGTAATCCAGTCAGTAATATCCACAAAATCAGAAAGTAAGCACTTTTGAAACAAGATAAAGTCACAATAAAAACTGTATACAATGTAAAATTAATTTCGTGCTGCATAATATTACTATCAATTTAAATAGTTTACATGATGACCTCTATGGTCAAGAGAAAGGTAAGCTTTGTTAATTAGAATTGAGTATGAGCTTCTGCATGCGTATTTTAAGTTTGTGAGCTTGGAATTTTTTCTTTTTTTCTTTTTTTTTTTTTTAACATATAATGGCTTCATAACCCACCACCCCCTGAAATTCAAGACATGTTAAGAGTTTTCTGTTTTGTGCATCAACATCACAACAAACAGCACATCCCTCAGATGGTTTTATTTGGATTCCAAATGCTATTACAAAACGAACCACGTCTTTGCTGAGCTATTTAACCATTTGATTGAAACCATTTGTATCACTAATTGTCCAGTCCTGTGCTCCTTCTTTACTCTGGCAACTATTTCCTGATATTAGTGGGGATCAGTGGAGTGAATTGGTCAAACTACATCCTTATTTACAGCATTAAAAAATGTACATATCTTCTCTGAAGCTGATGGGATTATTCTAGAATCAAGTCACTGTAATTCTTTTCAAGTCAATTGTCTAGAATAAAATCCAGTAGCTCACATTCAATTAGTAAGTTTTAAAAATTGTGAGCCATACTCTTAAATGATATAAATTCATAAGTACAGACATCAATCCTGAAAAACACTTACGCCTCTACTTAACTTTACTCACGTGAGTAATTCCATTAGCATCAGTAATTCAATACCTGCTTATGCATTTGCAGTACTGAAGCTTTAATATGCCTGGATATCCTCTCACATCAGCTATAAATCAGCACAATTCCTCTGAATCACAGAGTTTCTACTAATTCACAAGATATAAAAAGGAATGGACAACCCAGTATAACAATTAAAATAAAAAAATAACATAAGAATTTGATTTGGGAGCAGAAGCTATCAGAAATTTTGATTTAAGGATCAATTAATGCATGTGTAATGTGGAATTAATTATTGGTTATTTCCTAGGAAGCTAGACTTTTATTTCAGACTGAGGGCCAAATAATCCAGTTTTGATTTCACACCTATTTCCACACCAATCTGATTCCTCAGACTTTACAGGAGCTTTTCTTCTACTGCACTGGAATAGCTCAGAGGAAAATCACATATACAATGTAGTACACCCCTCCACCCACTGATTTTCATGGGTGTTCTTCTCATGCTAATATACGACAGAATATGGTTCTTAATAATATGCATGAGATGTTCTATTGAACTTACGGGAGGAAAAAAAAACAAAAAAATGATAAAATTAATTTAATCAGGAGTGTCATGGGTTTTTTTAAATCAGCAGTCTGATGATAAAGTAATAAATGATGATTCATCCCCAACACAATTATTACATATCAACTGCATAAAGATGAATGCTCATGATTTTACCATGCAGAATTTTTTCTTGAAAAAAAAATCTATTTGTAGCTCACTACAACCTGAAAGAACTACAATAAAAAGTTTCATAAGACATAGACATAATATTTTTGAAGACATAAAAAAATGTGAACAGATTTAAAAATCTAATTTAGGTACCTCATTTTACTTTTTTTTTTTTAAATATGGAAAAACAAAGCTAGACTCAGATCCATAAGCAGAAGAAAACATTATGAGAACAATATAAGTATTCTTACCAGTTATTCTTAAGCCAACGAATCTGTTCCCTGGATGAGGAAATTCTTAAAAGACACAGGATAGGTACTGAAGGTCACAACTGGAAAAGTAAAACCTGTGAGAAATTTAATATGTCAAAACTCAGTGTTTGAATCAGACATTTACATTAAAATATTAGAATGCCACCTCAAGCAGGCAATCTACAGGACAGCAGAGAGCATTAAGAATTACAATATTAATGGGATTAATGCTTTTATTTTTTAGTTTTCATCATGTACGTGTTTGGTGGTCATTTTATATTTGGAACTGAGAACTTCTTTCAGTTCTGGATTGTTTTGAGAGGGAAAACCTCCTCTCAAGATAATGATGAGGAACAGAATGAAATTCTTCTGATCCTTTCCCCTAGACAGTACAGCAAAAGAGGACAAAACAGGATAAAACAAAAGTTGCATAGCATACTCCAGAAACCCAGTTATTCTCTTTGACATTGATATTCTAATCTTTCAAACTGAGTAAAAAGAGAACAGCTACTAATTGTATTTTTACTTTTTTTTTTTAATTCCATTTTATAACAGAAATAAGTCCTTTGTAGATGATCTCATCTAATAAACCCTACTTAAAACAGATAAGAGCCAGCAGTAAAAGCCAAGCAGAATACTTCCAAGATATTTGTCAGTAGTGATTTTAGGGCCATTACATTAGTAAGCAAAATAGAGACAAAAACAAAGGGCGTTCTTAGAGCAAAATAAAGTTCACTCGACTGAAGCTATAATCTGAAGAATTTATGACTGAGAATTCTAACTATGTTTATTCCTATGAATGTCTAACAAATAAAATTAAAGGTCACTTCCAAATAATACACTTTGTACATCTACATCAACCAAACTCTTTCATACAGCAGGCTCTGAAACCACAGTCCAAGCACCACAGCCTCAGGGCTCCACCTTAGCAGCACTGATTGCCCAGAGAAGCACAGACTGCTCTGAGGGCTGCAGTTGCAGGCTGTGGTGGTCACTGTGGACAAAATTGCAGCCTTCATTTCTGGGGGAAATAATCAGGAGCTTGGCCATTGGACTCATTTGGTTTGAATTGGTTGGCGCTGACAGGACCACACTGCTGCTCAATGCGTTTGTTGGCTTGAAGGGTAAACAACAAATTTGAGGGCTCCTCTTGATGATGATAACAGTATGAAAAAATTCTGAATACAGAAGTTCACTACTAAGCAGCAGAGCCCTCCCTTAATACAATACTGATACAACATTTCTCGTGTATCCTCTAAGATCTCTGCAGTCTCCACCTTGGCAGGATTACATCCAGTGCAAAGTGCTCCTGCAGTGTCCCACTCTGTCCACACCACCTCCTCTTTCCCCTTTGGTTCCCACCACACCAACCACGGGATACTCATTGCCACTCTGATGGTTCACCATAAGGCTTTACCAAGTCCTGCTGCTCCCCCCCTCGCTTGCAGACTGAACCAGCTTTACCACGTTTCAAAACCTTTTCCAGGTGATAACTGCCATACAACTTTTCTGACACAGGAGAATTACTCCAATTAAAGCTTCAAGCCCCTTCTTTAAAACTCACCTTTCCACAGCAAAACACCAACTATTCTGCAGTAATCACCTGGTTTGCCATCCTCACTGTTCCTCACACCTAGGAGCACATTCTTCCGTGTTCTCTCCTCATGCCCAGTTTTCTTTTACCTGACAGTTATCTCTGAATTTTAATTATAAGCCCTGAACAGCAAAGCCTGTCCTCTCATGAGACACTTTCCTATTGAACTAAATGGATGATGAGCAGGTACAAGGCATTACTCCAACCCAGCACCCCACATGAATGAGTAAACCCAGCTACATGAGAAGAAAACCATTGCAGAAGTCAAGAGAAGCACCTACAATGCCGACTGGAGAGAATAAAATCACTTTGTAACTGGGTAAAGGAAACCCCTGTCATCAGATTTGGTCTTCCTAACCAGGAAATTGTGTCTAGATAGGATTCAGATCCCATCTATGAAGGCCCATAACAGTTTAGAACTGAAAAAAGTGAATTTCAGTTACTATATTTGAACACATAGGAACAGCAAATTCCTGGACAGCTGCAGATAAACATAGGTCCCATCCAACATTTTCAGTTACACACTATCTAAAAACAGTGACAGCTTGTTTGTCTCGAATTTCTGCTCTTGTTGATGTCTTAAAATCTTGAAGATATACCTTTCTAGTGTTTACTTGCAGCTCATTCAATGTAAAAGCCAAGAAACAGAAACAAAGATAATAAACTGTTAGGTTTCTAAAAGATGTTATCTCACTAAACAGGTTCTTAGTACTCCTACACCAACATCATAGAGCACATTTTTGCTATGCTATTACAAGGCTACTTGTGTTTAAAAAAATTCAGCTTTTACATACACGCTCATGACTTGCAAAATTCTAGGAATGATTCTCAAGGGGCTTTCACTAAGATGCTTTATAAATTCTGATGACAGACAGAACACAGTAAGGCTTCATCTCTTAAAGTCCTGTACTGATTTGTTTGGAGGGTTCATGTCATTGATCAGCATGTCAATGTCTCTTGCAA
>WBNO01023725.1:248834-293834 GCA_013400575.1 Peucedramus taeniatus | reverse complement strand
TTTCCTGCCCTGCAAAAAGTTTGAGATTCGTTTTTTCTCCCACCCTCTGCATTTCAGAGAGATCACAATCCTATGAGGGCTTCCATGAAAATGAAAGTTGAATAAACCAGCAGGATACCCCCCTGTCCCCCACCAGGCAGCCGGGAGCGCAGCAAGGCTGAGGCTGGCAGGTCTCACACCTCACCCCATGCCAGCCTGCAGACTCAGCCACTGCCCTTGGAGCTGCTCCTCTTCAGGAACACCATTCACTGGCCAGAAAAAAACACCTCTATGCAAAGCCATGCCAAAAAGGCAGATGAAGGCTTCAGCCATGCCCTGAACAGCCCCTCAGAGAGCACAGGTCCTGCCCCCTTACCACACTTCAGGAAATTCAATCCAAATCCATCCATTCCTGAATAAAAGTAGTCAAAACTGACATGCTCCAATTCAACAATTATGCCAGAGATCTTCCAGTCAAGACCAACCATAATCCAAATTTACTTGTGTTTAAGCAGACAAAACTCCTCTGAAGTGATCTGCATCTACATGCTTAGGCTGTAGACACAGTCCAAAGATGTCAGAGGAAGCAGTAAAAAGCTACAAGTAAAACACAATTAAAAAAGCACAAGTATGGCCCTCATAGATCTGCAATAATCGCTGGCATATCAACACTGAAAAAGGCCACAATTATTTTCTTCTGCTGTCCAGATGTTGCAAAGGAATACAACAGCTGTGTTTGGGCAGCAGTGCCGCAGAAGGGCAGTGCAGGCCCATCTCACCTGTCCTTCATCCCTCCCCTTAATCCTTCCCCAGCCTGCAGGACAAGCCCTTTTGGTCAAGCCTAAGAGGGGCTACTGAGAGCAGCCCCCCATCAAAACCAGCTGCCCCAAAAGCCTTCAAGACATCCCTGATAAAAGCATTACTTCACGAGGGCTGGCATCTGAAAGCCACTTACAAACAGTAGAGCAGAACCTTTTTTGATAACATGTACACAAAGTTTCAGGGCAGGACAAGCCTACAGGAGCAACCCAGCCTCAAAACATTCAGTGGGCCAGTTCTTCAGCCACCTAATAGAAAACCCTCAAAATGAACAACCTTAGATTCTTCCAGAGTCTTCCTAAGATCTGCAGGACTATTTCACATCAGTTTTTCTCTGCACTTCTATGGCTTTTATGTGCAATTAATAACAAAAGTTAAATGGTTTGCAGGCCTAGGCCCACTACCTTTTAACTGCTGAAAAGATTTAAACTCTTTTTTCACTTACGCTCATTTAGGGATAGGTGTCACCTGCAGGATTTTGGTATGGAACAGTAAGGGGAAAATCAAAATCTCCAGTTCTGGGGCATCTCAGAAGCACCTCTTTTGGGAATAGGTATGTGCCAAGTGACAAAAGGCAGCTTTATTGTGTATCTAGTTCCATGGGAGTGCCCCAATTGATACTGTAAACAAAATTTGTAGCAATTTTAAAAAAAACCCAACCAAATAAAAAACCCATACAATAACACGGTCAGGTGTTAAGGGAGTGTTGGAAGAGATGTAGAAGAGTTGTTAAGGTGTTGGAATCTAATTGTCATCAGGACCAACAACTATCCACTCATACACAACTCAATTCTACTTCTAGAAAACAATCATCAATTCACAGTTTTAAAGAGAAGAAAATATAAAATACTTATGAAATGATAGCTTAGGAAAATGCATTTTTCATTCCTAACTATCTAGTTAGTGCATCAAATTACAAAACACCATCTGAGGCAGTTTTCACCATATCACATACGAGGACATTTCATGAGTGTTACTGCTCTCATCACAGTCTGGTAGAGAAAGAAAGAGGGAGTTTGTTTATAGATTCTTTCTTGTTTGTTTTACATTCTCTATGTAGAAAAAAAAAATCCAATAACCCGCAAAAAGATGTAGGTCAAATGTTCTCATCTCAAATCTTCCTTGATAAGTAGCGATTTAAGAAGTCTATATAAAAATGTGTTATTCCCTTTCAGCTCATAGGAAAAAATGTTTCAGAAATAGCACATAAAAAAATATTCAATGTCACTAAAACTGGAATAGAAAATGTTTTATAGATTAACAAACATTGTAATGAATTTGCACAACCTTAACTGACTGTATACATAGCATAATGAAATGGTCTACATCCTTTCAAAGAAAAATTAGGTATTCCAGCACATAGCTTTAGAAAAGCATTGTTCAGAAAAACCTGCATTTTTTCCCAGCTACCATGTAATTTGTGAGATGCATTTTTAAATGATCTGCAACTGCAGCAGGCTTCATCAGTCAGATGATACAGATAGATAATTCACCAAACTGTCACATGATCTTCCATCAGTCTAAAAGATGTGAATATATTGCCACAAGCTTTGGGAATAATGGGTGCACCTGTTTACAGTGTCACCTCTGTTTGCTAATTGTCTCCTTGAGCTACATTTTACTTCTAATGCATTTATTTTTGACAGGCAGTGTCTATTTAGAAATCACATTACTTCAAGTGCAATTGTTCTTTTGTCTATCAAGTAAATGAAGTGTTGTTATACAGATTTCAGGTTCTGATTAGTGAAGTATCAGCACACCACAAAGGTCAATCAGTTATTTACCTGAAGTAATAGAAGTATGACAGGCCTCCTAGATATCCTCTAGATCATGGTATAGCTCATGTTAGTATCAATATTTTGTATTTGAAACAGCTATACATACCCCTTAGTTTGCATGTATATACATTACATTAATGCACTAAATGTTCTAAAATAGAGTACTGCACATTCCCTGAAGAACATAAGGACAGAAGCACTCAAGTGGAAAATATCAATGTCAATGCAAACCCAACTCTTCTTCCCCAGTATTTCAAGTTAAGCCAAGATAATGGTGATAACCAAGGGGTCAGTCTCACAAATATTTTAAATTTGTTTATGCACATAAGCTGTCACACCAAGAAAACTAATGCTTTCAAAACACTTTATTTCATTGTGCTTCCTGCTTTTTATATAACAGTGAAGCAAAATTTATTTAAGGTTACTTGCATTAGCTTCAACTAATAAGATGCCATAAGAAATTAAGATGAGCCACTTGAGGTCTAAGAAATACCACAGGGGATTTTTATTCACACCCATACTCTCATGTCTGCAATGTTATCAAAATTCAGTTAAATAACATGTCTGCATAAGTACAAAACCACGTCTTTATATATATATATATATATATATAGTAACACATTCAAGTAGAACTATAGTATCAAATAGGAAATTTTGAAAACCTAAATCAGCACATTGATCACAGCCACTTCACTGCATATATATTGATCCTATACACACACACACACACACACACAAAAAAGACATTTTAACTGTTTATTACCAAGGTGGGAAATAGTACTACTGTAGGGAAAGCAGTGGCTTGTCAAAGCCTCATTATTTTTCTTGTCCCTCTGTCCAAGTTCCACATCCCGCACTCAGCTCTGCCGTGCAAAGACAAAAAGAAGAACGAGAGCAAAATAATTTTCAAAGACAAAGGCAAGGTCCAAAGATGACAACTGCCCATTCTCACGAAGGTCTGGGCTCAGCAATCTCAGGGACTTACCAGAGATTCCCAGCCACCATTGCTGTTTCACCAGTTTGCCAAAAGAAACGCAGACAAAAAGCCACGCATGCCTTAAGTCACATTCTAAATTGGCTCCCAGGAGCATTTCTACCTTGTTCACTAAAGCACAGGGTATGTTTTCACAGTGTTTAGCATATGCTATGTAACCTGAGCAGGACTTGTATTGTTCCAGTAGTTGTTTTTCTAAAGTATGTTCCCATCAGGACTATAATTACATGCAAAATCCTAGAGAGTTAGAGTCATTCATAAAGACACTTTAAATTTTCTCCAACACTTTTTAGCAAGGTTAAGGCACATCTTTAAACAGAATATGGAAGAAATCGCAAATCTTGAGCACAGATACAAACCAATGATAAAAGTTCAGATTACTCCAGGTAACTTTATGTATTCCATGACTCAAAATGCTATAGGGAAATGTCCCCTGATGTATTTTGAAGAGCAGTGTATTTTTCAGGTATTTCTGCAAGTGTAAGCACAATTTAGATAGAGTTAATCATTCATGAGTATCATATAGACCTGTATTTATGACTAAAGCTCCTGGAAACTTGAGTCTGAAGTTCTCAAACCACACGTCTCCTGCAGCTTCTAAGTTAAAAATCACAAATGCCATACACTTAGCAGCAGCAGGATTGAGCCTGATGCCTGCAAAAGAGGCAATGGACATGGAATTGCCATTTCCTTGCTAGCCCAACATCTCTTTGGGAGCATGTGTCTCCTACCACAGCCTGATGTTGCAGAAAAGAGATCATTTATGTGGAAAGTGTACAAATTTATTGAATAATTTTACACCTACCCCAAGAGTTATTGTTTTCTTTTACACAACAGCAAGCAATCTTTAGGACATCATTTTGCATACAGAGAAGAGGATACTCTAGCAATAAAGCTGCTTGCCTGAGACTGAATCCTGCCAAGCACTTTTTTTGCACACAAACAGTCTTCTTGAAATCAATGAGATTTCTTGAATGAGCTCTTCACACAAGTAAAAGGATCAGGTCCTTAAACAGCAGAAAGTACAGACAACCATGTTAACATAAAGCATCAAACAGGAGGAGGTCTCGGCAGTGGACTGAAGCACAGTCCCCTACCATACATGATTAATGAGAAGTGACAGGTCAAATTCAGGTGAAATGTAAAGAGGGGCACTTTCCTGCCTGGAACAAAACCTGTTACAGAGGTCTAAGCTCTGTTTTGGGTGTAGTATCAGGTAGTAGCAATGCAATTAACCATCCTTCAATGAATTGCCAAAGCTTACCAGCATGATGATCACCAAAATAACACAACAAACACCCCAGAGACACAGAAAAAACACAACCATCTACCTTCCAGTACCCACAACTAGACCACAGAAGACTGTCCAGTCCTGGAGACCAGAGGAGAGATTCAGCACAATGCCATGAAAAGGCATTCAGGATGGGAAATCCTCCTGGGATTTTATGTACACATGCCAGGGAGCTTTCCAAAAACACCAAGGCAGTGTTTTGCTGATTACCCTGGTTTCCTCTGGCTTCTAACACAGTTCACCTGCATGCCTCCCAGACAGCAGCAACACTGGCATGAGGCACCTCACCCGTCAGACCCTTTCCCCTCCCTTCTTCCCCCTGCAAACACCTCACAGCACTACTGAAGACCCAGCCAGCCTTTGACCCCATTTTACCTCAACTTCTGAACCTCTCCATAATTGACAATGGAAACATTTAATTCTGTTTCAGTCACTGCATTCTCTTCTGTTTAATATATATTTTAGCACTGGAAGGAAGAGGGGGTGAGGACACAGCTCTTTCCAAGCAGAACTAATCCTCCTTTGAGGACGGGCAAGCCCCACACAGCCCTCGAATCCAAACGGCGAGAGGCTCTGGCTAGCTGGGGAGGCTGCACATCTCAGCAGGTTGTAAAACAAGGATAAACAACAAATTCTAACTTGGTGGCAACTTCCGTTCTCCCCCTGCAGCCCTGGATGTGCGAGACTGGCCACTGAGCGCGTGGGTAAGTGCGGGGAGCACATATGCACCAGCAGAGTTTGTAGTGAAGGAGGGGAGCACGTGGGTGGTAGCAATTTAAAAAGCAGCTGTGTGTATGTTTTTCCCAGTTAGACTGTGAAATCACAAATGGTGGAATCAGCACTGTAAGCTTAAAACCACGTTAACCCACTTGGCTGCATTTTATTGTTAACTTTGCGTCTACATTTTTCCTTTATTTTTATAAAGAACACAGAAGGATTCCTCATCCCAACCACCTTCTTTTATTAATAAGAGGATAAAATGTCACTAAATATTTCTAATGTAGCAATAAAAGGGTGAAGAATTAAAAAGTATTATAGAGCAGGACGTTTGTGGCCAGAGCCTTTGGAACAGTCATACTGTTACCATATACTTTCTCCAAGTAATCAGGAATGTATTGGTATTTTTAAATTATGTATCTCTAATAACACAAAAGTACTTAAGAACAGAAATAGACAGTAATGGAAAATGCAGTCAACTGTTGACAACATATAGAATTTCAGAAAATAATTTACAGAGAACAGCACAGCAGATGAGTCAAAATTTTCTCAAAAATATTTCTTGCCTCCGATAGTCCAATGTAATTCATTTTCTATCTCTGTTCATTAATCATTGTTAAAATTAGTGATCCATTTCTTCCACTCTGCCATCTGCACTCAGCTTCGTAACAAACATGACACCTTCCTGCATAATAAAACCTGACAACTACGAGGATGCATTTCCAAATAGCTTTCTGCATATTTGCACCTCTATAACTGATTCCGTTGTCAGACAAAAGTGGATTATTTAACCAGAGTTCTTTCTTTATCAATTCAGTACACAGACGTGTGCTTGTGAGGGAGTGCATGCATGTGTGTGTATAAAATGATCAAGTAAAAATCACTTAATTTGAATTAAAAACAAGATATACCAGTTATCTTTTAATTTTCATGGTAGGTAAAATTGATCGTATATATGTATGTTGGTTTTAATCTTCTACTATGAAGCTTAAGGATCTAACATTTGGATTGGCTTCATCTTGTAAAGTTTGCATACACTAGAATTATCCTGACACTCCAATTTCCTCCAAAAGAAAAAAAAAATCATATCCAGCTCAGTTTTGTTTCCCAGCCTTTGATCACTGACAATTTCAAATAAATATTTTTAAGATAAGATGAAATATCCAAGCAATGAGAAGATATAAAAAAAGTGCACAGATAAATAATTAAAATTCAGGATGTCATTTCCATCCTGTTCAGGCTAGCCTCTAATCTCCTGGTGACAGACAGGGGACCAGAGAACAGGGTTTGGTTCTTGGTCTCTTTCCATTCCATCAGCAGACTTGGAAAGCCATGGCAGCAGGGCATCTGAGTGGTCCCTCAGTAAACGCTAATTACACTTAGATCCCACTGATTAACAGAAGCTGCAGTCCTCAGCACACTGAAAATCAGGCTAATGGTGGCAGCATTAGGCCTTCCACGTGCAAGTCAACGTGAACCTGCCCACCAGCTGTGAGGAATCTGGTGCCCTGCTCACAGCTCGGTTCTGTGAGCAGAGCTGGTCAGCCATGAGAGCCTTCATCCACTCCGGCTCCAAACCTGGAGGGCACACTGTGGAACACAAAACTGCACACCAGAGTCCTCTGGAGGCTAAAGCAGTTACCAAAACCTTTCAAATACTTTCAAGTCAGACCTGAAAACTATACTAATCTTTAGCTGGAATTGGAAAAGAATCATCTTTTCCAACAGATAACGTGATTGCTCCATAGCAGCCTCAAACAGTTGTACCTACAACAAGGTCTGCAGGTGCCCCATAACTGCATACAGAATGACAAACACAACAGTCAAGATGGGAACTGTTCCTTTTTCATCAGTTTCCTCAATGCTAAGTTTTGAGTCATGGCCAGCAGTCACACACTTGTTTACCTGCAGGCCAGGTGAGCCCACGGCCACCGAGCATCACCCAGGCACAGCACAGCTGCTGCACACAAACCTGGCAAATGCACCTCCAACAGCACATCCAGGGCTTGGGAAGGCCACCAAGGGCTGACAGCACCCACTGGTAGGCTGTGCTGTGTTCAAGAGACCATGCTCATTGCCCAGGTTTGCCAGCTGACCTACTCACGAAGCTTGGAGCAGCTGTCCCTCTTCCCGATGCCCCCACTTCCCATTGTTAATGGAGACACTGACATTGTCTCCACTGCAACCCATTGACAAGAAAAGCTAAATGGCTTTCAACAGCACCACCCACTAGAACTCCTATAAGCAAACTGTCTCAGTATAATTTAGTTAACACATCTTCTCTCAATGCCCCAGATTTCAACTCTGCACTACCACCAGTATTCCTCTCTCTGATAAATTTGTGATAGAAGCTGTCAGTGGAGAAAAGATCTTCCACTGCTAACATAATGAAAAACATATATGACATAGAGTTTTTACATCATACTTTTATATGCAATAAGAGCATATATTCCAATGCTCCTTTTTGCAAAATATAAGGCAGAACTTGAGTACAAGCCCAAAGGGTCAAATCCAAATTGAAGCAACATCTTCAACATACATTATGAGAAGCAGCAGAACATTTGAAGAACAAAGGACCCAGTTCTGCCTTCAGATGTGTGCCTCTCCTTACACATGCATAACAGGCCCAAAGCAGACCAAAGTTTCTGCAAAAATTATTTCAGAAAGCTAAATAATTATTATCTTGAAGGAAGCATCAAAAAATAAATAAATTGATCTATTTTTTGATACAATACTATCTAATACAACAGCAAATTTATGATAATTTTTGAAAGAAAATCTGCATCTGACATGAAAGTGTCTGTTCAAAATTTAAACCAGATGTGATATAAAACAGCTGAAATCTAAATTTTGGGTAAAATCAAGATGCAGAAAAGATGTAGCAACTGACTTCTGCTGGATACTGCAAGGGTAAGAGAGCCCTCTTTTTAAAGCATTTAGACTGGAACATTTTTAGGTACACAGAAATATTTTAATAATACCAGTTGGTATTATCTTTCTGAAATGCATTTTATTTTGTGATCTAGGGTTTGTTGGGGTTTTTTGTTTGTTTTGTTTACTTATTTTTTTCATTTTTTCTCCATCTGGAAATTGGCTGTCTAGCCTATTTATGAATTTTCTGTATGTTCTTGTATGGCACTCAGTAAGCATTGAAGAACAACTACTAACTATTCCTTTTATTCTTCCCTTAAAAGAAAAAAAAAATCAAACAGGCATTGTCTCTATAGCTGCCTCTTTTGCCTTTTAGTTTCCTTTTTTCTTCACATGTCTGCATACTGACACATTCAATTTCAGGTTATCAGCACATCTGAATTACAGAATACTGATGGGGATAGAGGGCAGGCCTCTCTGGACTGATTAGCATCATTTAAGAAAGCATTCACTTGCTTGCTTCATTGGCTGCAGGGATTCCATGATGGGTGGCCTTTTAGCATTAGAAGTCAATATGGAGCAATCTCATTTGAATTAAATATGGACAAAAGAAAAGATTTGATTGTGGTTATTCATAGCTAACCTTTTAATTTCACAAAGCTCTGAAATTTGGGAGTTTGTAAGCCCTAAAACTTAAATATACTTAGTTTTTCATTTCTTTTCAACTCCCTTCTCTTCTCCTCCTCCAGTTTTTATGTACTTTTTAATTTGTGCAAAACTTAAACCAGAAGCTTATTTCAAAAGAAATGTCTGGATGAATATTCAGGAAAACCTTTTAACCTAGTTAAACCTACACTGACTATAAAAGGAGGAATGCCTGATTCTAATCCATAAATGTATGTAAATCCACACTGAAAAACATATTTGTCTCTATCAGACTCATACTTGTTTCTGAATGGACCATAAATGCAGCCAAGTATTTCATTAACACAAATAATTATGTATGGCCAGTCATTATGACCTTCGTTAACAAGAGCCTAAGTCCACAGAAAGGGTGCAGTGATTTAAAGTACAGCAACAAAATCTGATCACAGGGAAACAAATTTCTAGTCTTTCGTTAAAGTAAAACTACTCTATGAAACAATACATAAAATAGAAATAACAAGTTCCATCTAACCAGTAAAATCACAGAAATCTGTAACATCAAGCTACAGAAATAGTTGGGAGAAAATAAGTAGAGCTTGAGTTTTCCAAGAGATCAAAATAAGTTAAGTGCAAAATTTGACTTCCAAGTAGATGAAAGCACAAAAATTGTAGCCAACCTCTCTGAATATCTGATCCCTCTGCACTTGAAGACAGTGGGAGTTTTGCCATTAACTTCAATGGAAGCAAAATCAGACACTGAGAAATGAAGTGGAAATGGCTTTTGCTGAGCTGGGCTGACTGCCATGATATGGGATAAGCTCAGCCTATGAGGAACACAGGATAAATATCACACTACTTGTAGCACAACTTGTCCCTTTTGCTGCCTATCCCAACAGACCAGGCTTAAATTTGAAATACATAGTTAACACCAGTCCAGACAATTTCATAGATATCCTGATGAAGGAGAAAAGTACTAAAAGTCCCTCAGTGGGTGTCTCATGGGAAAAGATTCTAGCAAATCATTCCTGTATTGCAGACACCACTGAAGCTGGAATCAAAACCTGTTTAAAGCATTTCCATGAATCATGTTCAAGATTAAACCACCCCCTTAAAAGGAGCTACCAAAACACTGCCTGCATTTAGACCTTCTAGTTGTTTTATGGAAGTTAAGCTTGGAACCACCCAAGGCACTCACAGAACTGCTCCTGGATTCAATATTTCAGTTGGTTTCTGCTGTTCTAATATAGAGCACCTAGAGGAAAGAGAACAGAGGTAGGGAATATGTTTCCTGAGGAAACATATGCATTCAACTCCTTCAAATTATATGATCTCACTGTAGCATTGAACAGTTTTAAAACTCGGCTTTTCCAAGTTTCCCTCCTGCACACAGTTTAACAAAAAAATTTTGATTTTAGTTTTTTTTCAAACCTACATCCCAGACCTCTGCACCCTCTCACACAGCATTATATCAACAGTATCCTTAGCATGCATTTTGTCCATTTTCAAATGGAATAAGTCTAAATAAAGAAACAAAAGCGCTTGGGAGCACTTTCACTGCAGCATAAGCATTCTGCAAAGGCCCTTCACAAATGTTTCCAATATGCTTTATACTGCAACCCAATGTGCAACTTCTAAACTACACCACCACAAGTAAGAAATTAGAAATGTTGAGGGCTATTGAACACTGAATTTTCACAGTGCATCTGCACAAAGTTATTTAGCACAGATGTTTCTGTAATTGTGATCCACTGGAAAAACTTAAAGTGTTCAATGGCCCTCACACTTCCACCTGCAGAGCAGTACTGGTCTAGTACAACTATGCTGAGCTGTAATGTATAAAAAGCAGCAGCAGAGGCTGGATCTGACTTTGTAAGGATTTTCACAAATAGTGTTATTCTGCTTTGTTTGTGAAGGGGTGCCACAATTTTGGGTTTTTTCTTTTCGTTTACAAAAAGACCCACATATTAAAAAGGGGTGAAATAGATTTTACATGCCTGGCTTTGAACCTGGGAATCTCCCACAGTGCAACTAATTGCATTGCCAACAAGACACAGGAGTACACCCACAAGCAGCATAAAATGTAACTGTGAGGGGTGTGATGGTAAGTCTTTATAAATAATACATTCATCCCAAGGTGCACTTGTGTCTATGTTGTTAATGTAGGTATTTTTTCATTAGTAGCTGTAAAGATATCTGGGCAGGTGAACATCAATATGCCTCCAAAGACAATAAAAATTGGGAAGCAAGAGAACAGGACTAGTTTGTTAAGCAGAATGGTTTAGAGAGATCAGTTTGTACAAGAGCAAAAAGGAAGTGAAGCTCATTACAGCAACCCTGCCTCTCCTATGCATTCACATGGCCTCAGAGATTTCCAGGAGAGCATCACCCTGTTCTAACTGTCCACCAAAGAATGTGTCTGAGAGACTGCAGAGGCAGGCAACTTCTTCCTGCCCACAGGAATGACTGAGAAGAGCAGGCAGCATGAGCCTGGTTAAAGAGCACTGAGTAAGGACCAGTAACTTCAGCTAACCTCTCTTGCAAATCCCCAAAAAAGGATTACAGATTCTTTTGGCTGAGAAAACAAGAGGGAATTGATTAGAGAAAAGATTATAGGCCCCATAAGTATAAGAAAATTTTGATATTAAAAAAAAAAAAATCTATGAGGGCTATCAGCACACATTGGGTTGTAGAAGTCCATAAAAATTTAGTGATAAGTTGCTGGTTTTCAAAGCACAAATCCATAATGTGGACTCATATTTTGAGCCATAAAAAGTGAGGATAATGGCTAAGTTAGCATTTGAAAATTGGCTGCAGCAACCGCTAAATACATTTTTCAGAGCATATGAACAATAATATGACAATTGCTCCCAAATAGATAACCACTTTGTGCTGCTGTCCCACCAGATCTAACAAATGTATCCATGCCAGTGCTTCAGCAGGAGAGCAGCCAAGATCACTTAATTGCTCCAAGAATCTATATTTTTACCATTTTTTTTGCTTAGTTGTTCCTTATCTCATTTGCGACAACACACCTACCATCTCCAATTCTCTGTGGAGTCCCACACAATGATGTTTTACCCCTCTCTCCATCCCTGCTTTCTTACATCTCTTTTTTGCCCACGTGCCTTCTTCCAAGTTTATGTCACTGACACTCACATCTACCTCCTACAACTGCCACCACCTGAGCTTTGTACACCTGTCTGCACCTGAGACCACCTCTGCCAATTATGTTGTTATCAATTTATGGAAATATGTATCTTTCCTTTCAATCTGATGCCATTCCTTCCTTTGTCACTGTTCATGTGCAATGCCATTTTCTTACCTCCTTCAGTGTCACTCCTTATTCTCTGTCTTAAAGATTTCAAGTAACTCCCAAACCTGCTGCTTTTCCCCATGCCCTAGTTTAAGAAACAATCTCTTCTTTCTAAACAGAAGACTCTTCAACTTCTCCATCCTGACTGCTTCTGCAACTACTTTACTTACTCATTCCCCAAATACTCAGCTCCACCCCAGCACAGACAGCTGTTCCCTGAGTAGGCCCAAGTGTTCTGCAATAGAAACAATAAATAATTAAATGATAATGAGGAGACAGCATGCTGATAGAGGAGGTGGCACTACATCCTACAAGACAGCACCGAATCAGTGTGCCAAGATAATAGAGAGAAACCAGGCATCCATAAACTGAATTTTCATTTAATTCTGAAAAGCAGAATTCTGGTTGGCCATAGTAAACATCTGACAGTAGTGCACAGAGCTTCGATTGTATTAAATTTACCACCCTGGGATACATTTTAAGGGATGTGCATAATGGGCTTTTGAAAATGGAACGCAGGGCCAGAGGCCCAAAGCCATGCAGGCCCTTGACCCTTATTCAGGCACCTAAATCCCACTAAAATGTAGCTCAAGCACCTCAAAACCCAAAAGGCCACACACTTCAGAAGATATAAGCCACAGGCATGTAGTTCCCTGAGACACTTTTGAAGTTGTAACCCCTGGTCAAATGCTATCTCAAAGGCTACCATCCCACCACCTCAGCTCTCACAGCAATTTTATCTGGTTGATGTATTTATTCCTGTCCTGTTCGGCTACAGGCTGTAAAAATAGCTTTATTGTTCCACCTTAGAAGTGGGTGGCTGCTGCTCAGTAGGAAACCTTCTTAAGCAACTGTTTCACAGTCATTTTGTTAAACTTGGTAAGTGCAGAAACTTTAGGGCAGTTGAGTGAAAGTTCACAGATAAGCACACGCTCCTCTTCTAACCAAAGACCTAATCAAGAAACATGAAAATAACATGTATTGCACAAAACATTCACTTAGTCCTTTTTCACACTAAATCTCATGGTGTTTAAAACCTTGGCACATTTTCGGGTTTCCAGCTATTCTCACTGCACAACAACATGAACAGAAAGTAGCTGCCTTGAAAGAACCATTTCTAAAAGCTTTTGGTCTCCAATTCCTTCTATGTTAAAACACCAGCCCTTTTTCATGCAGGAGAAGGCATTTTAATGTTCAAGAGGCAAAATTTAGTCTCAAAAATAAATAAATGAAGAAATGCTAACAGTAAAAAGGTAATAGGGAAAACAAGAGGGGAATTAAAGCTGAAATGTCATCCTTAACTCACCCCCACCGTGCCCAACTCTTGCAGGGGTCCTCTAACAATTGGTAATCCTTCATAGTGTACCATATGTGCTGCAATAACAAGGCCCAATGAGGTACATTAAGGATGTCATTTCAACCTTACCTCCTTGCTTCTGTGAGATGAAGGGAGACCCTGAACTCCATTTTAACATAGTCTAGTGATTAAATAAAAGAAAAGTTGTACTTTGCTAGGACAATGCTGCTCAGTTTTGTAGTGTAAATAAAAACGGCTTAAGTTGGTCAGCTGCTAACCACATGGTAATAATAAGTACAACAGACCGAAGTTCACAATTATTTCAGATTTACTCTCTTCCTGATCTTTCATTTTTATCAGCAAAACATCCTCTTGGCAATGGGAAGCTAAGCTGAAACTTAAATGAAAAAAATGCAAGAAGTAAATGACAAAAGACACAATTTTATGAAAGGAAAATATTCAGACCTCAGCCTTGACCTTGACCTTTTACTGTCTTTTAACATTAAACATTTGCCCCACCTTCGAAAAGATAAATGTGGCTTTTGATGACAGCCTATGTTATCTGAGGATTAAAATAGCCCTCTTGCAGTGCTCAACATTAAAGTCTTCCGCATTTGCAAAATTGCAAACAGATGCAACTCAAGTACCTGCAAATAATCTGCCAAGACCAATTTCAAAAGGGAGATTTCAAAATATGTGGAAGTCATTAGGACATGTATTATTTTTGCAATGAATAGGCGCCAGGAGTGTCTCAAGAAGCAGATGGGTGCTACTTTGTTTATAAAAGATCAACAGAATATTTGCCTGTAAATGAAGACGTATAAGCTATATGAAACAATTATGTTAAAATGGTGAATGTTTCAAAGCTAATTGTAATGGTCTTTTAAGATCTGAATTCCTCATTTCTTACAGCATGCTAAAATATCATTTTAGTTTTGGTCTTGATTGATATAATTACAAAAATGGCAGAAAATTAAAGCAAATGCTGTCAGTTTTGCTGTTGTAAATGTTGTCACTTTATCACTTGTTTACAGTTGCACCCATACTGATAAGTGAATATTTTTCAACATGCATAAAAAATACGACCTTAATCTCATGGGAAAATACAGAAAGGACAGTAAAATATGTTAAGCTTAAAAACAAAACAAAAAATATTTCCCAAACTGCAACATGCTACCTAATGACCAGTAGTTTTAAGATTCACCTTTATAAATTTCCAGCTTAATAAAAAAGAGGATCACAAAGGAAACTATGGCTATATATAACATATATAAATGTAAAAAGAACTCGATAAACATTAATACATTATCCCTGCAACAGAACAATAAGCTGTAGCACAATATGGTTGGTTAAAAATCTCAATGTTGTATTTCTCAAAGTAATATATTTTAAATCAGGCTTCCAAATGATAATGAAAAATTTGTCTGTCCAGATACTAAATCTGTTTGGTATTATTTACCATGAGGAGGATGTGTAAACTGAAAAAAAAACCCACATATTTTACATGCCCATCAAAAAAATTAATTGCTTGGGCAAAGAGAATTTTGCACTGTTGATTAAGATAGCTATACTTAGAAAATTCCACGGAATAAATATTTTCACATTAATCTCAGTACTGGTAAAGAGAGTTATTACAATCATAGTTTAATACGTGTATTAAAAATTATGGGGGGACAGTTGGAGGTTTTTTGTCTGTTTGTTGTTTGTTTGGGGGGTTTGTTTTTATACAATTAGACTTCAATAAAGAGAGATTTATATGAGATGTCTACATCAAAATAGTCACTCAAAATCTGCTGACATTGTAACACACCAACAACAGTGTGGCTACTTTCATTTATTGCCATTTACACAAAACTGTGATACAGCTGGCTTAAAATAGAGTGGAAGCCCTCAGAGTGCAGGTTAGGAGACCCAGTGAAAGCCAGAGAGCAAATGCAAATGCTTAAATACTGTTTACAGTCAGGGTTTCACTAAGTCCTGCAAATTGCAATCTTCATTTTTTTTTTTTTCTCAATGTGATGAAGTTTCTGCTAGGACCTAAAAACTATGTTCTTCACTGATAATCTTCCAATTTGGGCTACTACTTCTAGTGTATACCTGTAAGATAGAGAGAAGGAGAAAGTAAAAAGAAAGAGAAGGAAATAAAAAAAAAAGCTGTTAAGAGAAATTATGAAAGATAAGCAAGAAGAGCTAGGCAAAGAGAAGAAAACAAAACAAATATCAGAGCATACAAAACATTAAACCTCCTACTTTGTATTTAAAAACATGTTCCTAACATGAATAAAGCATCACAGTATGGGATTAATGGAATATTTCCTTGTCCATAACATAGTTTAAATAAATGTACTAAAGGTAAAGCATATATAAGAAACAAATCTGGCATTAGTGGAAATGTTTTTCAAAACCTGCATTGTCTGCTATATAAATACAGTGAGGAAATATCTGGTGCCTTTTAGGAGATACAATTAAAAACAGAAGTGGGTTTCCATCCCCTAGAGTTCAGAGTGTCCTGTCTCAGCATTACCAACAGAATCAGAGTTAGGTCTCAACTAACTCATGGCTAGTGGGAGCAATAGGCAAGACCAAAAGATCCAATACAAAAATTAATAATGGTCTGTGAGTTTTGGAGCTGAAAGGCTTTGGGAGCTGCAGCTCACACAGCACACGGGGGTTGTTCCTGCATGGTCAGGAGAGCTGAGCCTCACCAGCCCATGCACAGGTCATTCCACACAGCCCATCTTTGAGCAAAAACCTGTTTATAGAACATGTTCACCTTGAAAAGTACAGCTCTGCCACCAAGTGCTGCATTTCACAGCCTTATTCTCAGCAGAGCTTCATCACCACCTCCTTGTGGGACACCTCTGGGCAGATCTACTGAAGAGAACACTGGCCAGGGAGAGTCTAATTCTACAAATTTCCCCATCACCAGCATCAGGAAGCTGGTGATGGCAGCTGGTGAAGAAGAGAAGACAGGAACACCAGCCAGCTCCAAGTGGGTAAATGCAACAAAAACTGCTCCTGACTACTGGCCTGGTCCCACATAGTGAAAGGGAAGGACCATCTCATCTTGGACCCTACTTTCTCCAATTTATTACATTTCTCCATTGGAACTTTTTTAAGCCTTATTTCCATTTTTACTGTAACCAGCCCAGGTCAGATAATCAGAGATACTGCCTTCTGCTCCTTGCCCAAACCCATTTGGGATCAGTTTACCAGAATTTGGCAGCTGGGCAATCCCTTTAACTCCTTAACCTAAAAGGGACATCCCCCTTCCACTGCCCAGCCCTCCCTCCATCCTGGAGGACCCAACAGCTAGGAGACAGGCTGCAAAATAGCAAGCCACGACAGTAAATTTTATTTGAAAGCAGTTGCCAGATTTCAGATATGGCAGGATTCCTGTTTGTTTGGAACAGGAGGAGGTATTTATACTGCAGATACAGTCTGAGCAAGAGGTTGTCTTGCTGACTGCTCAGAACACGTTTGTGGGAGTTTGATTTCAGCTTACAAAGGGGTCTGCACCATCTGGAGACTCCTACAGCCTCTGGTCCACTTCAGGAGTCTTAAAGGGATCCCGTAAGAAGAAGATTTGAAACTGAATTTGAGGGGGTCTGCTTGACTCATGCCAGACTATACATTTATGTAAAAAAAAAAAAAAAAAATTTGCAAGTACTAGTACCACAAATCTGCCCTGAAAATCTATGTATTCCAATAAATTCTGTTACAACACATACTGACCCTGTTCTGAGCAAACCACACAATTTTAAAATTATGCCAGCCTCTGCAAAACTATGTGGGATCTCTTACACCATGAATTAATATCCACAAGAGACTTAGCTGAGCTCATCAAACTCATTTCACATAAGACAACAAATTAAATCACCCCAGGGATGAAGTACATGAAAAGCCAGAGTGCTATCAAGCATGCTAGGTCCCTATAAGGTAGATTTCTTTAAGCAAAATATTAACTATAATTTCAGAATACACTGCTGCTATTGTTTATATGTACTACATAATGAAATGCTACTCCTGTTTTCACCAGATGGTAGCACATATAATTTTCAGGCCTTCAGTTCATATCATAATACAAACAATTGGTATGGCAAATATTACCGGTGTATAAACGCTTCCACTGTTCCACAGTNAAAAAAAAAAAAAAAAGAAATTTTCCACCGTTGTAAAAGAAATAATGATAATTTCTGATATTCCAAAATTTATGCATATTTGGTCACTTTTTGCCACCCAAAACAAATGAAATGATCAAACCTCAGACTGTTTGGCTGCTTCAGCATTTTAAATGAAAATCAAATAGCAACAAAACTATGCAAATATCAAAATGCTTAAATGGTACAATAAGAGATGTATCCTTAATACATTTTAACAATAACACATGCTGTGTTCCTACACTGGAATAACATCATCCATATGAATCCCAGGAATTTAGTATATCTGACAGTTTCTCTCAACCACCCATAACATTCTTTCCTGTCTCATTGTAGCTGGCGAAAGAGAATTCTATAATTGAGTGGTACAGAACATGTGCCCTCCCTGCTAGAAGATGACAGATGGATTATAAAAACTTCAAAGCAGAGCATTTGGAGCACCAGGGGAGAGATAGTGGGTATTTGAACTCTCAGTCTTTACCCAGGAGACAATGGCACTCTGACATGGTGCATATATCAAGGAATGGTGTAACTAGATAGACATAATCTTTCTTTTCAGTAAGTATTTAACATTCTGTTACGAACAAGTTTCAGCCTAGCTAAAGTGCAACTCATCTTAATACTAATCATCGTAGCCTGAAAGGCTACATGCCCCCTTTTTTCAATTTTGGCTCAACTGCTCCTTCATAAAACTGTTTTTTAAAGGACAGAAGCAGCGTTACATAGGTGCTTGGGTAGCAGAAAGGCTATTTTTAATCTTAAAATTAATGTTTTGCTGGGATTTAGTATTTGCATATGTGTAGGTGAATCTCTTTTGCTTGCTGGAATGCTTATTTGCATTGTCTGCATTTAAAGCCTGCTCTCCATCAGAGTTTACATACCACATGTTGCTGATCATTCACTAGTTACTAAAGTTCCCTTATACTTTTAGCATTGCTAAAAACCCTTATAATTCCAGGGGCATAAATCCTTTCAAGGAATTGATCCTTTCACTCCTGCTGCTATACCACAATGATGGCTGAATATCTGATGCCATCTTTATTAAGATAAATTATAAACTGAAAAAAATCTTCTCTGTCTGCATCTCTTAAATATCTGCTAGAAACAGAAAAAGAGAGAGAATCCCATTCACACCAGAGGAGTGTTAAATATTTCTTAAAGTTAACAATAATTGCACCAGAATACAGATTTTCTAAATCATTACCTTCCCATACAAACACAGGGGTTTAGTATATCTTGAAATTGTTCTTCAATTTCTTTTTGCCACTCTTGTTACAGCCATTGCTCCTGGTTTATTAAGAAATTACTTGCTGAAATTGTTTTTAAAAATACCTATGACTTACTGTAAGGTCAGAAATAAAAAGGAGTTTAAAGGTCTCATTTGTCTATATCACAAAAATCACACACACATGATTTGACACAGTTTGCAGCCACTGCTCAGGCAAGGCCCAGGACTAGAATAGCAAGGGTATTATTGCAGGTCAGAATTGAGGGGTACTGGCAGAGCTGCGTGTGGGAAAGCTTGCATAACAGCCACCCTGTGCCAAGCTTTAGCCTTTGTTATTAGGCCCTCTAATGAACGCCATATTCACACAAAATAAATAAAAAAATATGCTGCATATTTTAAGTAGAGTGAATTCAAAACTAAACAATTGGAAGCTTCAATGCTACAAGAAAGCCACACAGTAACTATTCCCATTCTCCTACAAATGCATTTAATAAAGTAACATGCGAGCAATTTTAAATATTTGATCCTTTTATTATACAGCCGAAATGGAAAAAAAATAAAAAAGCAAGCAAGCACTCTGGAAGATGATGAGGCTGTAGTTTTTAAGTAGCAAGTAAAAACAATAGCACCAAGATAACACAGAGAGAAACAGAAGCGAGTAACTTTGCAGCTGTGTTAATAAAAAATGTCCTAGCTCCAGCAGTGGAAGAGCTCTCGCTCACGCACTGCCCGGTGCCTCGCCATGGATGGCTCTCCAGCAAGAACACTGTGGCAAACTGCAAACTTGCCTACTAATGTATATTTTTTCCTGCACAAAACATTAATCCCAATCTTTAAAAGAGGGTATGAGGTGGAGGACTGTGATGCTTTGAAGGAGACCTGTTTTGAGAAACCCTTTTTTAAAGTGCATTTTCATCTTTTCTTTTTTCAGTGATCTTCTGCCATACTGGAATGTAAACACCACAGGAATAGACAGAATCTCAAATTAAGGATTTGGATGCCTTTCTTTGGAAGTAATCTTCAAAGAATGTACATCCCAAACATCACAGGGGCTCAACAAGCTAGGAAGCCAGCTACTGCATGTAAAACTGCACAGGTCATACCTACTACTTACTACAGACTTGGGTCCTGAACTGCTGCAAATACAGACAAAACTGTTTTGAACCTCAGTATGTTTGACAGGCAGGAGTATCAGGGACAGTAATGTTGCTTTAATGGAAGAAAGCCATTCTTTCACAATGGCACTAGTGTACTTATACACACTGTGTTGTTGAATTAAAAGTTAGCTCAGCAGGACCCTAGCTTTATTTTTGTTAGTAGGCATCCACCATCAGTAGTCGACACTGGTGGACAGCAAAGGCATGTCTTATTTACAGATGCTATTGTGCAGGCTTTAATAATAGTAAATACACAGAAGACAGACTATTGTGGATGGAAAAAATCTTTGGTTTAATGAACTGTCAACTCGTCCATCATGGTGTTACCCAATCTAAAACCGCCAAATCTGGACAAGCTCTTTGATGATATAAAGCAGGCAAGAGGTTTTGTTCACACGCAACAAAATGGAAGAGATTGCTGCCATTAAAAAATATACTAGCCCATGCTAGCACTAACTGCCACACATTTGTTAGATAATAGCTTGATTTTTTTCCTGTGAGAATAGCCTTCTGCAAGAAAGAGACATTTAATCAGAGTGATACATGACATCCAAAAACTGAAACCAAAAATTATGGCATGAGCTAAAAGCAAGTTGTCTTCCTGAAGGCAGAATACTGAAACATCTTTAAGATTAATTCTGAGAGAGAATTCTGAAAGTCAAATGCTGAAAGATATTGAAAATACATTAATTATGCACAACTCAGGATCCAGGAGAGGTTAAACCCCAACTTGGCAGAAAATTGAATCCTTTTATTTGATACAAACTTTGTACATAGTGATGTTATGTCCTGCATCCCTAATCTCCCTGGGTCTACCAATGGAGCAAAAGGGCTGCAAGACAAAGAAACTGGAGATTTAGCCATTCCAGTGTCATCCTGCAAAGAAATCAAATGGAACAGGCACTGTGGAAAATGGCTTCTTGCAACCATTTGTGGCAGAGGTCAAGCCTCAGACCTACCTGGGGCAATTGTCCATCTTGTTCTATCAAACATTTATGACGACTTTCTCAACTAAAGTGGGATTCAAGGAAAGGAGACTTTTCACAGTTGCATCTGATGACTCTCTCAGGAACAACTGTCATTCACATGCATTAATTTTCTGTCACCTTAAGCACTAACCAACCTTTGAAGACATGCTCCCCTACTTTCCACAGTGCATATTTTCCAGTATTATCACAGCTGAATAATAATCCCTTATATTAATTTTGTGTGTGGTGTGTGTGCATGTTAGTCCCTCTGTATGCATTTTAACACTGGGGACCCTTGCTTTCTGCTCTGGATAGTCTCAATTTTAATACTTTAACCATTCACATTAGAATGCTCAAAATTTTGGAGGCTAATTTTGAATCATCCACATTTTGATTCCCGGAAGGGCCAAGCACTTATTTTTCATTACGAAGCGCAACAATAGCTGTGCTCAGGAAATCAAGTCCTATGTCTCTGAGGATTATTTTTCCAAGAATTAGACACACCAAATAAATGATGTCTTTGGCAAATGCAATGCAAAATCTATGCATTAGACACACATTCAATTTCATTCTACACTTAGATACTTAAATGAAGATGAATCTTTTACATTTGCTAAAGAGTTGATTGGTCTGTTTGATAACATGATGCTCTCCAAAAGGTCACCAATTTGTCTAACCATAGAAACAACCACTAGAGCTGATAAAGCAGCAGATTCCCTGAGCACTAAATTTTGAGGAAGATCTCTGTCTCCAAGGACCCAGATAATTCCAGAACAGAGACATGAATTCTGTTCTGGTTCAAGGTATAGGAAATTCCTTAAGGTAACAATTTTTCCTTTTTTAGAATACTAAAGGTCACAGTCTCACACTTAATTATGACATGAATGTTCAACAGAGTGGGTAACTTTGATTTCTCAAATGGAGGCTGAACTGAACAACCTCTGGGGCAGCCAAACATCACAACATCCTCACAACAGCATGCCCTCTTCTTCCCTAACCCTCAAGAGTAACTCTTGCTATCTTCCCACCCTTTCTCACTCTTTCACTGCTGCAAATGAACTCTAAAATTTCTGACTTTCTTGAGCTTTTAACCTTGATCCCTCTGTGGAGATGAAGTGAGCTCTCTGGAATGCTACCAAAGGCCCAGAGGCAGCCGGAGATGCAATGGTAAGAATGATAAGCTATCTTTACTCAGCCAGTCAGTTCTTTTGGCCATCTAGTGATGCAAGCACAGTTCTGGAACCAAGGTCTTTGTTTTCCACTGGGTCAGACCAGCCAATTTAAAAATTTGGTAGCCACAACTTTTCTTTTAGATAACAATAAAGGCATTACCAGAAAAATCAAATGTCAGCACTTTTCTAAGCATAAAACATCCCATCACCCCATGGTTTGACCTACTGGCAGAAGTGCCAGAGGACTGCTGATAGTTTTGTGGGTGCTGCAAGAGCCCTGTAACTTCAGTTCAATTAAGGTAAGGAGACACTCCTCTACCAAAGTCTTACTCTTTCAACTACAAGCCCAGACATCCTAGTCTGGGGAAGAAAAGGTCATCTTGAAATAGCATGTGTGGCATACCTTGAAATAGGATAAACAATAAAAAAGGGAGAGATTAAAGCATCTCTTTGACTCCACAGCAATTTTTTAAGTAATCATTTTTTTTACTTGTTTTCCCAATAATTTTTCATATCTAAAATTTCAGCAAACATTAATCAGAACTGGATAACACATCATAGGAACATAGTGAATGGAACTGGACTAGATGGTCCATTTTCAGGAGGGACTATGAATGATTCCTGTCTTGCAAACTATAGAGAAGTTACAGATCATCATAAACATTTCATTTTGATTTAGCCTAAACAAATCTGTACTTTTACTTCTTTGAGCTACTTCTACAACACAAATAAACCAGAAAATTATTTTCAAAGGTACAAACAAGGTCTCACCTGAAGATATCCTAGATGTACACCTGTAATAACTATAACCAGAGCACTTGGACTTTTTTACTCAAGTTATAGACACAAAAGGCTTCAGTGCTGGAGGGTGCTGGTTCTCTTATCCATGTCAACCAAGGTAAGAATTCACAAATAGAAGGTGATGTAACTAGAGCAGGTTGTGCTCCACTGGTCCTGGCAGGTAATATTGACTCTACCCTCTCATCATCTCCTAGCATGGGAAATATTGCAAGTGAGCTCTTTTGCCAATGGACAGAGGCTATAAAGAGCAACATGAACCACAACCAAAAAGAGAAGTATCAAAATTCACTCTACTAGCAAATATCCAACTGCCTGATATACTCTCCTACAAGACTTGCCCAGCAGCTTTCTCCATCCGGGAGTTTTCAGTCCCATGCAGACAACACTGAAACTTTTTACCTGGAGCATCTGCTTCAGTGTGCACCTGCTTGTGAATCAAATAGTTGCTAAGAGAGAATCAGTGTTCTAAAAGACCAACAGGCAAAGACCACTCAACCTTATTATGGCATTTGATAATACTATGAATTTACACTCCTGTTTTCACTTCTATTCTCTAAAAATATATAAGAGAAAAATATTACAGCAATTGAAATCTGAACTCTTGGCTGAATCATTTCAGCAGGGAACTCCTCCATCAAACCATCCACATGGGAAACCTCAAGTGTATCTCTCTAGAAATGCAACCAGCTGGAAAGTTGCTTTCCATGGCTAATCCATACAGGTGAAGAGTTAAGCTTGCCCTCATGCTGCCAGCTTTTCCAAAGCCATGATTTTTATCCAGAGACCAGTAGTATTTCCAAAAGCAAAACTGTCAAATGCAGATATGAAAATGCTCTGGGGAACAATATCAAAGATGAAACTACTTCATGGCTTCTGTGACATGCATGGTTGAAACTCAAACAACTTCCCAAAGGGTCAAGAAAAGCTGCTTTGGTATAGGAGCAATCACTGACTGAGCCATTCAGTTCAAAGGCTGTGGCTGGAGGGTAAACTTGGGGTGAGGAATTTGTGCTTCAGTCCAGCCAGAGCAAGTGAGCAAGTATATGGCAGATGAGTATCAACACATAAAAATGTGAAGGTTTAACATCTGGGGAAAGCGATCTAAACAGCCACATATGACAACAGTGAATTTGGAAATGGCATGTAAGCACAGAAACAGATCCTGCAATTGACAGTCCTCTGGAATCATTAGCTCAGTAACATACAAAGAGTAAACACAGCCTTAGCCATTCATTTAGGAGGGCATTAAGAGCAAGATGGACAGCACCCTTCTGCCACAGCAGAAAGCCTTGGTGCTCCCATGTCCAGCACATCGTGGGCCATTCTGGCCTTGTCCTGTGAAAGAATGTAGCAGAGTCAGAGGTGTGACAAAGGCCAGATAAAATGATAAAGGAGGTAGAGTGCCTGCTCCACAGGAATGATGAAAATACTTCTTTTCACAAACATCAATAAGCTTGGGACCACACTGCCACAGGAGGTGGGGCAAGACACAAACTGCAGACTGGACAGATTTGTAGTCTGTACTACAGCGAGGGTGAGGATGCACCCTCCAATATCACCCCAATAACAGTGGGTACCAGGATTTTGTGAGAAAAATGGACCACCTAAAGCACCTGGGCTCACGTGGCCTCCCTAACCAGCACCTCTCGCTGCCAGCATCAGGCAGAAGGGCAAGGTGGGCCACTGGCCCTCTGCAAGGACATTTCTTTCATGCCTGCCAGAGTTACCTCCCTGCAAATATACAACAAGACTTTCCTCCATCTACGCTCTTTCAGACAGCCCAGATCCTCTTCATTTTTCCAAGCAAATTGTTAAAACAAAAGCATATTCATATACTTTTCATCAATAACATCATAATATTTCTTAAAGGCTGCAAAAATCCTTTTACCCACTTGGCAGCCAGATATGCAGGCACTGCCTGAGCTTCAGAGGTGATTAGTGCTCCAGTTACAACCCCAAGATTCATTTGTATCAAGAGGCCTCCAGCACCTGTAAAAATCACCTCTCAATGAATTTCTCAAGGTCACACAAAGTCAGAAAAAGAATTAAGAATGAAGTTCTGTCCAGTGCTTTATCAACAAATTTAATTTTCAGGTGTCATCCATTTTTCTCATGATATTATGGTCATTCAAGCTCATATTTCACAGATGGACACCTTTTGCTCCAGGCATACACTACTTGATCTATTTTAGAAATCAAGCACAAGATCAGCAGATAGAGCCAATCCACACGCTCACAATGCAGGGTAACACTATGCAGAGGTCACTCTGAGCTCTTCATCACCACTGCCTACTGGAAACTACTTCTGTGGATGCTGTGCACCCAGAACTGCAATTAGGGTTTATAGGGAACCTTTGTCATTCCCTGCTCCCCCCTGCAAAGTCTCCTTTCCCTGTGTGAAGACAAAAAAAAAAAAAATTAAAAAAAAAAAATAAAAAAAAATAAAAATAAAAAGTGTGGGTGGAAAGAAAACATGGTACAATACAAGAACCTAGAGATCAATGATGAAACCTTTAGATTCAGATACTTTAGAGCCAGATTTTATCAGTTATCAATTCCACCAGACAGAATTTGCCCCCCAATCTATATTATTTATCTAAAAGGGCACTCCAGCATATAAAAACAATTCAATGCTATAAATTTACATATGATATAAAATTTCTTCATTTGCCCACTTACAGAAATACCAAGAGTTAGAGCTTCCTCTGATTTATTGAGGTGAAATTGAAGTGGTATAAATGTGGCAAAAACTTAGAAGGTCACTAAGATCCTTAATGAAACACCTGATAGCAGAGGCCCATTTAGAAAAGAGAATTCCAGGTTCTTCGGCCTCAAAATGCATGACAAAGATTAATTGCAAAAGTAATGCAATACATGCTAAAGGGAACTAGAAGACAGGTGCAAACAATTGCCAATTTTTAAAAGTATTTTGCAGAATTCATTTGTAGTTCTTCATAATAACTTCAGTATTACAGGAAAAAAAATCTGAAGGAAAAAATGCAAGGTATCAGTGACTAGAGCTGGGTAGAAGCTCAAGTTTCTCCAAGACAAAAGATTTTTACACTACGAGGAGTAAGTCAACCTGAAAACTCATCTCCTTCTTTTGAGTATTCTAGAATAAATCCACTACAATAACATGAGGCAGAAAAGTCTGGGGTAGAAAGGACATGCAGTACTTACATTAGATTCTGCCTATGCATGTTTCACAGCAATACAGGAATACAGGGGTTCACATTTCAAACAGGATTGGAAACAAACAGCCCCTGGTGGAGTCCTTATGAGCAACAAAGGAAACCAGCACCCAGAAGACTCTGTTGCCAGAAGTAATGCCAGCAACTGATCCTTTCACCCTGACAGACACATTAAGAGACCCAGATGTCCAAACTGGAGGTTTTCTAAAGGAGAAATCTAAAATATGCTTGGATCATTCATATATAGAATACTTCAGGCTACAATCATTCTCAGCAAGAGATTTTCCTTAATACTTTGCATCTGTCAGCTGATGCTGATACACACTGTAGTTTTATTTTTATTTATTTTAAATTTTAAAAAATCACAAGTTAATTCTTTAGAAGAGACCAGCAGTAACTAAACAATTCCAACATCTTAATGAACCTACTTCACCTGAAGCTAATTACTAGCCACAATTAGTATATTTACAACTAGATTTTTGTAATTTTAAGCTTCCTGCAATGTATGCTCTTTTCAACATCCCCTCCTTGCCACTGGAGAAGCAAATAGCTTGTATTTTCCCTTTATATGACCATCTTCTTGTATCTTGCAGGCACATAATTTGCTATTCCTATAAGCTTTTTTCAGGTAATGGTAGTGGTGCATGGCACTTTGCTTTGGAGCCAATTCCACGCTAAATATTGATGAGTAGCTAAATTAGGGACTAGTAAAGGAAAGAGAGAGACTGGATTAACAAAACCAAACAGTGATGACGCCAAATGTGGACCCAAAAATGCATTTTAAAAATTCTACATGTTTTAATGAGTAATACTTGAATGCTTTTAAAATCATTTTGTAGCTATGGCTCCCAGTCATGAAAATATATGCAATCTCATAAAATGTCTGATATTAGCATGCCTCTTCAAGTGCAAGTGAGTTGTCAATAAGACAATTAAGACAACATCAATAATACACACTGCATGTTATTATCTGCTATTTGAAATCCCAGCCTATCCAAAGATCTCTGGAAACAAAGGGTACATCCGACATTGGCAAAAACATCTCCCACAAGTGAAATATGTAATTCTGAATGTATGCAATGGCACTCCTACCTGTAAGGGAAAAAATGGATTGCTTTTAAATACAGAATAAATAACTCCTGATAATGTAAAACCTGGCTCTGTAGAAGAAATGGCTACAATAGAAAATTAGCAATCCTGTGCTTAAATCAATCGCTTCTATCACATGATCCAAGTCGATAAAAGTACTGAATAAGTGCTATCATTGACCTTAATCAGCCAACAATTGGCACACAGGGATCAGAAATCCTAGTGAGGAAATCAGTTGTCCCCAGTAAATTTTAAGGTTTGGGGGAACAGCAGACCTGCAACCTCTCACAATACCTTCCTATCCAAACACCACAACAGTTTTAACAGGAGGAAGGAAGGACTGAAGTTAAATAAGCAAACTTCCAGCAGATTCCTCCAGGTATAAAACTGAACAGGTGCACATGCACATTTCATAGCTGAAGAATACTCTACTCCTGACTTTTTTTTCCCTCTGTAACACAGAAACTGTAGCTAAGTATACAGGGAAAACAGTCCTCAGTGATTTTACTTGGTGGAAATAACTTATCTGGAAGTGAGGGTGATGAAAATCATGCTGCACAATGATTAATTTGGGCTTTAATCCTGATGTCCCATTTCATCCAAAGTTGCCATTAAGCTCAAAAGGAGAAAGGATTACTTAACTGGGACCTAATATTTTTATTTATCCACCTCATAAGCTGAATGTGATTTCAGATTGAACACAATAGATTTCGCTGTAACTAATGGACCAGATATATTCATACAATGTCCTTTTATTGATTTTACTTTCTTCTACCTATTCTTTGCATTTTCCTTTGAAAAACATATAACTGTCATTATGCTGTAGATGTCCTTTACAATTCTTATATCATTCACTATTTCTTAACAAAAAATACATGTTTTGCTACAGCATGCTTTCTAATGAAAGACTCCCCACTAGCCAAACTGGAGCCTAAATTGTTAGAACATACTGTACAATTTGGGAGAAACAGAAGAAAATTAAACCCTTTGGAACTGGTTTGTTTGGGTTTGAAATATGTGTCTTTAAAAATTTAATAAGAGGAAAAAAAATGGCTAAAGGACAGGCTTCGTTTTAGACACATTCTAAACAATAAGCCTATTTATATAACTGATCACATAACGAATTTCTAGGCACTTTATGGAATGAAAAGCCTTTTGCACTGCAAAAGTCATACCGCACACAGCTTTCAAGTTTCAGAAAATAAATATTCAAAGGAATAGAGCAATAAAAAGATATTAAGTATTTTTAACCCACACTAGTCTGAAATTTTACACAGTGCCTTAAATAACTACCAAAAAAAATGTAAAATATCTACAAAGGATAAGTATGTGAACAAATTTAAACGTACTTTCTTTGTTTACCAATTTTTTTTTCGCTCTTCCTTGATTTATATTGCAATATTTTGTTCCTAAGTTACAATTATGCAAAGTACAATTTGTTTTGGATGACTATTTGGAATGTTTACAATTATTTAAATACAATTTACTTAACTATTTTGAAACCAAATGATGTGTTGAATTAAAGAAGGTTCAACATTCAAATTGCTGTCATGTGCTCATTTCTCTGCAAACTGCACTGACAGCTGAGGATGGCACATTTTCATTTGTACAGGGTGCCTGGTGTTCCCACAGGTCACACTGATTTTAGAATCTTTCCACCAAGGGGCAACTTTCATGGAATCAACATCCAACTTATCTGTCAATATGGAAGCCACCAGCTGAATGTAGGCAGAGCTGAGAAGAAAAATGTAAAGCCATGCTGTTATTGATAAAACTTAACAGAGAACTTAAGCTACAGCTTAAAACGGCAATGATTCAGCTACCAGATTAAAAAACATTTTCAAATAACCAAATAACTGCATGCAAGAGCAGCCTTCAGAGACATTCACATTTATGCAGAGCCAGCTTTTGCCAAAACAGTGATGATCTCAAGTGTTTCAGTTCCTTAACGCAACTGAGCCTAAGGGCACAAGGAAGGGATGAGGTTGATAAAGTAGGAAGCACCCACACATAAGTATCTTTGACAGAGAAAAGCTTCCAGCAGGATCTCAACCAGGTGCAGCCACTCTCATTAGCCAAGTCTGAGATTACTCCCATGCTGACTATCAAGTCCTATGAAAATATGAATTATCTGCATGCACCACAGCAGTGCTCATCCACACGCTTTGCCACTGCTGGACATCCTCAGGATTTCAAAACTATGCACATAATTACCAGAATTCCCTCAGAACTTAAACACACAAATACCCATCTACATTTTTTAGACTTCAGTTCTTTAACTTGATTCTGCTGTTTCATTTCCCATTAAAAGAAAAAAATTCTCAGTTGTACAGATGGGACAAGACAGAGTCTGGGATTTCTGAGGCATGCAGGAGAGGAGCTGTGTTAGGACTTCCATCTCTCCCTTTTGGTTTCTACTGAAATCTGTTACTTCTGCTTGTACAATCAGTAAGAGTCAAACTAGGATTGCTCAGATTCAAAACACAGTTACCACAGCTGGAACCCTCTGTGTAATTCCAGCTGAAACTCTTAGGACACTTTTGGAAGCTCAGCCTTAACTGAACTCCTCAGGGTTTGGGTGTGTTTGTTTAAATAAAAAGAGAAGTTCAGATAAAAGGTGTAAATTCCCCATCTAAAGCAGCTGTTCTTGGAACACCTTAACGCTTGGCCACGGAAACTGAACCACAGTTTCAGAAGCCCCTTCCAGCAAATGCAGTTTTGGAGATTTCAGTGTCACAGAAGTCAAGGCCATCCCTTTGATACTCAAAGGCTTGAGCTAAATACTGGCTAGTCATGAATACACCAAGTTCAGATACTTAATCATGCTTTCATTTCTGTGTGATGGGGCATTTCCACTGTGATACAGAGCCTTTAGTCAGCAGGGCTTCTCTGACTGCTACAAAAAAAAGTCAGGAGCTCTTGTGTCTGTAGGTGACAACCTGAGGGACTCTACTCAAATCCAGGTATGGCCAAGCCAGAGCTGACAGCAAGTCTGCCTAGAAGAGCATTAGAGGGTGTCCTAGGGCTTGCCTGCTCACCTCAAATTCAGGGGTATTTTTCTGGGTCAGAGAAGATCACAGGTGTTGCCACTGAAGAAAACCACACGTCAGCCTACCAAAAAGCCTTGGGCTTTTTGAGTAGGGAGAGTTTTCTCAGGATCACTGGAATGACTCAGGAACACAAATCGGCACCCTGTCCATGGGAGGAGTAAAGCTGACAATTATTTTGAAGAGAAAATCTTGGTTCCAATGAACTCAGTGGTAAAAGTCCCCATTATTCAATGGAGCCAAGATTTATTCTTAGACTATAAGGCCAATAAGGAAAACAGAAGCAAGAATTTTACTTAATCGCTCCTTATGCACTGCAATAGGGAGATGGTGGAGTCCTCCCTGTTATTACCAGGGTTCATGTGAGGACAGGGACAGGATTCTTCTCTGTTTTATTTCAAACCATCTTAGGCACATCACTCTTTTCTTCTATTTTTAATGGGAGTGCAGAAACCCTGAAATCTGGGGGCTCACTCAGATTCTCATGCCTCTTGGTGGGTCTGTCACGCAGAGGAAAACAAGCTGCAATTGCTGCCTAACCTGTGCTGTGCCCCAAGCTGCAGCAGCACTGCATGGTTTCATGTAAGTGACATGTCACAGTCAATAGAGAGTGTGTCAGCTCCCTGACAGGCACACAACATCTGACAGCATCCTCCAACACCACTCTCCTGGGCGGCCTCCGCCTCTCAGGGACAGCATAAACAAGACTTGGTAGCAAGGAGAGCAGGACAGGCATTTTGTGGGTTTTTTTCAGTGTTGTGACGTGCAGCTGCTTTGGAGAAGTACAACCACAAGCGAGTGTCAAATGTCACTCTTGTTTCTACTGTGACTGCGAACATGGTGCAGTGCATAAAACCCAAACGTGCTAGTTAAACTCTGTAACTCCTGAGCAGTGCCCTCCATTAAATGTAATTGCATTATCTGACAAATAATCAATGTTCAGATGACACTCAAGAGTCCTAGCTGCTAATCCTGGGCTAAAACTATCTCATATTTGCCTTCTTTCTGAAGTTTTATACTGTGCCTGTGCTTCAATATCAGCCCCAGAGGAGAAGCAGCATCACAAATAAGGTCCTGGCTTCCAATATGAATTTTCTAATAGTTCCATTAGAGAGATGAAGAACATAATCTGGTTTTGGACAAAAGAGAGCTCAGGTTTTGGCAAGCAAAATGACATAGCACCTTGTTTATATCATTACTTATGATATTTAGCATGTTAAATTTTCATTCTGTTAGGTTTAATTCTTCAATATTTGGAACAGATCACTTATTTCACCAGGAGTTCCAATGAGAAGGGAAAGAGCAGTGACTTTGATATCAAGGTCTGCAAAGAAAATTAAAATAGCAAATATTAGTTCAACAGAACGACCTGTGAGAGTGTAAGAGCTATTCTATATGGCTGTGGGCTGCTCTGATCTGAATGTACAGAGGACAGCATTATCCTGGGACATCATAAAAAACTTCTCTCATTCTTTCTTCACCTTCCTCTTCCTCAGTTGGGTCTCCAAGTTGGAGCTCCCATGGTCTGCAGCCCCTACATCCCTGATGCTCCACCTCTGACACAGGAATGAGCAGTGCCACTCCAGCTCCTGCCTGTCCTGGCCACTCCCTACATTTCCTGTCTTCATCACCTGTGTGTGGTGGTATAAAACTCCTTCCTGCCTTCCACACTTCCTCATCTGCAGCTGGCAAGGGCTCAGCCAGGCCAGCCTGGCAGGACCTGCTCCAGAGACCCAGCAGCTTCAGAGCCAGGAGTGCTCATGGGCAAAGGGAACAGCCCCATCCCCTGGGGTGTCTGAAGTCCTCCTGCTGTGGGAAGGTGGTGCTGGAATGATGCCAGACAAGCCTTGGTGGAAAGAACAAGAAAATGAGAAGAATTTTCCTGCTCTTCTCAAAAAAGCACAGTTCTGTGATGTGAGCTTAATTAACATTTACATGAACACTGTATTTGTTTATATTTAATACATCTTTTTCTAAATGTAATTCAAGACCACAGCTATTCTAAAGTATGAAAAGCAACTCTTCCTTTGAACCACATTTTTAAAGGAATTCCAGCCAATTTAAAAAACAATTATGAGACCACACATGATTTTTGAAATCACAGATTACTGATGGGAGAAACAGAGATAAAAAAAAATTAAAAAACAAAAAGGTAATATGGCTTATTGCAGGTTTTCTAAACACTGTAGCAACTAACTCATAAACTAACTGAATTGTGTCCAGGATTTTTCCCTACTCTGACTTTTTCTAACTTCAGAAGACCCAATTCAGCACAGAAATGCTTTAGCACCTGACACCCAGTATTAGCCAAACAACTAAAACATGCTGCAATACCACTGCTTCCACACTAAGTCAGGACCAAATGCTATTCCAGAAATGCTCAGTATGAGATCAGCTGAAGCAGTACAGGAGGATTCACAGCACTGTACCAGAAAGGTTTGGCACTGAACAGCTTTAACTGACAGTCCTTACATGTATGTAAACATCTTGTTTATAAAATCTGAGAGAGCTCATGAAACAAATTATATCCACAAATTATTCACAGCTGAAGGTACATACAATCCTCCCCACAAACTAAAGAATTCCCATAGGCTACAGAAAATTTTGTTAACATACAGCCTTCCTGAGAAAAATTAAGCATGTAAACCAAGGGGAGAAAAGTATTGAACATAATAAAAAGATGTGACCATTCTAAAGTATTCTTACTCTTGTCAAATCACTTTCTCAAAGACAAGTGTATTTATACCTTTTACAGGTGTCTTCATATCATGCAATTGTAAGACAGACATGCAAGCATCTTATAAAACACTAAATTATTATTCAGGAATTATTATTTACATTGTCCTTGTACACTTGCCAAACTCCACATACACCTGCCCCTGGAAGGATGGGGCACCTGTGCTAAGGCAAGAAGTGTTTCAGTTGGACTTTAATCAGAGTGCAGCAAGCCCTAATAGAATAATAGGTAACTGAGTTACCTAATTGAAGAGTTTAAGTGTTGGCAATATCATTGATAATAAACTAGTAAGTTAGAAGAGCCTTCTTGACTTAGATGTCCAGCAGTCATTGGACAAAATAAGGGCTTAAGATTGTTTATAATTAATGTTGTTCACATTTGAATACAAATTATCTTAGTAGGCTTTTGCATATTGATTGTACATTGCTGTTAAACACTCTTATTTCTATGGGGATAAATGATCCTTATTCAAAGCTGCCCTAGTACTAAATACTGATCTCAAGGGAGGGCAAATCCTAAATGGAAGTAACTGGACAGCACTAAATTCTACACTCAGCAGGTGCACATGGGAAGCACCTTGGACCCAGAACAAGGTACAAATGGCTTCCAAGCCTGGCAGAACTTTCAGTTTAACGAGGACAACTTCAATTTTTCACAGATGCTTTCTGGATAATTCTGTGAAAAAAAACACACACACACATCTGAACAGAGCATGCAAAGTGTTCAAGACACTTCCCTGCCCCTCCTTTTCTTGTTCAACCAATTTCAAATTAGAAGAAATCACCCAAAGGAGGAAAAGTTGTCTTCAAATCCAGTATGAAAAGACATGTGCAACACTTCTCCCTCTATCTGCCAGCCCTGCTTCCCAGCATTGTGGCTAACCCAGAGACCCTGATCCAAGAGATCCTGCCCTGCTACCTGCACACAGAGCTGGAAGCATGCTGAAAGCCAGTGCTTCTCCTTCACTTATCTTTGGTTTGCTCTGTTGGGCTCAGCTCCACCACCAGCCTCAGGGAGAAAGGTGCAGAGATTATTGGCATCTTAAAGGAAGAAAAAAGTGATGGGTCTTCAAGGGTATTTTCATTATTAAATCAGAAATGATGAAATTGTGTCACATTATTTTTTAAGTGACAAAACATTTGATCCACAATATAATTAAAACCAAGAAAAGAAAAATATACATGATGTGTCATAACAACAAGCAAAAATAAAAATTTTCTGAAGACTTATTTGTAAATCTATATTAATAGAGGAGAAACATAAAACAGAAGGTTTTTTCAATCTAATAGGTAGCATTTTAACTTAAATTCATGAAGCACATCTTCCAAAACCCCATCTCCTAACAGAAAACCTCATCAAAGCCAAACACACCCATAAAAATAGTCCTCATATGGTTAAAAACATCAAGATATTCTGAAAAGAGATGTTTTCTTCTAAAAAAGGTACAGGAATAAGTGCCATGCAGTTGAAGAACATGGACTAGCCAGACTGTTTTTACAGAGGCACCAAATCTGCTTTTAGATCTTTATACGATCTATAGAGCAGGAGAAAGTTGTGTTATATTACAGATTATACATGTGCAAACCATTTTCAAATCCAGCTGGTTTTATTTGTAAATCTTAAATTTCAATACCTTTCCCAATATCACAGAAAAAGTCTGCATAATAATTTGTTTCTTTCCACAACAGTTATCTCATCAAATGCAAGTTCTGTCTAACTCAATGGTAGATGTGAGCTCATTGCAGAAGTTGTATTCAGTAAGCAAAAGGTTAATAGTCTGAAGTCAATGATTTAGTATCATGACATGGGTAGTAGCCAATCAACAGTTGGTGTTTGAAAGAGGCTGTGATATATTATATTTATAGAGCAGGGGGGTTGTGGTGATTTTTTTTTTGCTCGCCTGACAATGATTTCACTTAAAAGAGAGAAAACTAAATTTGACTCAGCCAGCTCACACCTGAAAACAAGGTACTGAATCAGTGACAATAACAGACCTGATCATTACAACATTCATTAAAGTCTTCAATTAGTGAACTCAGTGGTGAATGTTGATCATAAAAACACTGGAAGAGTTTTTATCTGCAAGCTTGGGCCCTATGAAATTCATGTTTCTCTAAGAGAAAGGCTTGCCTTTTCAAAGGGTACCCAAGGGGCCCCATTCCTCATTCATATGGTAGGTTCATGGTGGCTGCTGAGGGACACTGGATGAAGGTAGAAAGGCAGTGTGAGGAACAGCTCAGGCTGCCTGGGTAATTCCTTTCTGTTTTTAGTGGCAGCAGCCCCTGGAGAAGTGAAATGCCTCCCCAGACTGTCCCAGTCCATATATTCATAAAGCAGTCATCAATGGCCACAAATTCAGGCCATCCCTAGAAGAGCCTTTTGCTACTTAAACTGTAAAGCAAAATAAATTAAAATCCAAACTAATTTAACACTCATCACAAGAACCTTTTTAAAAAGAAGTTAAGAGTTTTGATGCAAAAGGTAACTGTCAGCCAATATTTTTCTCCTAGGATTTTATTACATTTAACCTTCCAAGGACCTGACTTCATATATTCTCCATATGTGAGATTTCTATAGGTGCCAGCTGCAATAAAGGTATTTAAGGGTTGCAGGCATATCCCCAGATTCACCTCAGCTGTAGCAATCTCACAGCATTAATAGATCAGAAATCAGCTCAGTGCAGTTCTAAATGATGAAGACTGCTTAAACCAATTTACAACAGGTATTTACACACAGGTGGAAGGTCTGACCCCAAACTCTTGAGAGTCAACTGCAAGGTGCTCATGATTTCCAAGGACTTTGAACCAGCTGCTAAGAGTCAGGCTGGAATTTTTTGTACTTTGTGACAGAGGATAGTGGCAATATCTTGTCTATACCTTGCAAGTATATAAAAAATAGAGTATAATCTTAAAACCAAATTAGGGCCACACCATTGATGTAGTTTAGGTCTTGTAAAAATCCAAGTCGCACAAAAATTGAAGACCAATAAAAATGTTTCCATGCTTCTTTTTTTAATCCCATTGAAAACAATTTTTCGTTGTAAACATTTTTGCTAGCCAAGCACTGCAGCATTGTGCAACTGCATGACAGCCAAAGAGAAACTGATGAAAAGCTGACTAGATTGATTTCATTTTTCCAACCGGAGTGAAATACGTAAAAGGAAATAACAAAATGGTGAAGTTATTTTTACATATAAAAAGTGTCCACATTTAATAAACTCACATGGAAACTGCACAGCCAATGGTAATGCTTTTAAAATAGATCTACAGATCAGTTCTGCACGGAAACAAAGGCAGGAGTGGGTTTCTGCAGCACCTTTCCCTTTCCTCAGGGAGCACAGAAACACCCTCTCTGCTGAAGACAGACCTGAGCCTGCCCATTCCCTCTCCCCCCGTGACCTCCCAGTTTCTGTGTAGAAGTGTGGCAGGGGGTTACTACTGGAGCTCGGAGCTATATTTATTCCCTTGGCTCCCATCCATCACTGTTGCAGAGCAGCCAGGAGGGGAACCAACCAATACAGCATGGATTCTGCCAGAGTTGTGCTGCCAGACAAGTTAAGAATGAAAGAGGAAACAGAAGCTATCAAAATGAGTATTTCTATCTCTAAGAAAAGAAGGATTTCCTCCCCTTGTGGATTCCCCTTCTACAGATTAAGACATTTCTTCTCTGCTTTTTAGGAGATCCTGACAGAGAAATCTGCGAGATTCAGAGATCTTCTACACCTCAGAAGAGGTTCTTCCTGCAACAAGGAACAAGTGCAAGTATCCCTTGCATGTCTCAGGCATTTGGCATTTACACAGCATTTCTTTCCTCCTCCCAGTACTCCCAGAGAATCATCCACAGCAAGCTCTGTGCTGCACAAGGTCCAAGGCAGTACCAAGGGGAAAGGGTTAATGTTTCACCCATCACACCTCCTAGAGCTACTTTCTCAGTGCTCAGGGGCACATAAGAATAGTGTGTTCAAACATACAATCCACCCAAAAAAAATAATGGCAACAAAACTCCCCTTTGAGATGAAAATTTTTGGATTATGAAGATGCACTCCATCACCAACTGACTTTTATAATAGCTGAATTGTGAACTATGCAAGAAAGAATTTTTCAGTATCACTATCACTTCAATACTTTGAAGATTTTAAAATTTCCTTTTGTTCTCCTCTGGGACTAACCTGATACCTTTTGCAATTTTTCAAAAGGAAAAACCGGGAAGACACCAGTAAGAATATGAGACTGCTTTCACCATGTCATATTCAGGAGTGCAGGCTGCAAGACTTTGCAACAGAAACCAGTTGGATTCAGTCTCTCACATCACACTGGAGCGCCCAAGCCAAGAGTCAGTTCTCTTCTGACCCACTGAATAATTAAATGATTATTCAAATTGGAATAGCCTGAAGCAGGAACTTAAAAAGAAGAGTCAAGGTGTGTTTTTAAAGCACTCACCTGGGATGTGAGAAACTTGATTTGAAAAAGCTGACTTAAATCAGATAGAGAGGAACGATCTGAATTCAGCTCTCCAGTGACCCAGGTGCATTCCATAATCACCAGTTCATAATGAAGTGCAGAGATGCAACTCTTTCATTTCGAGCAGAAATTCAATTGTGGACCTGAGAAATCCTTCAAAGATGCAGCATGTTGATGCAAACTAATGAACTGGTATTTTTCAACTGCAATAAGAAAATGGCAGCTAGTTCTGGCCAGAAACTGTACTCCTATATTTGGAAAGCCCCTAGCATGCCAAAGATACTACCAAACAAACAAAAGATTGAAATTCTAATCCAGAAGTTGTTTTGGGTTTCCTATTGCTCATTTATCTCATAGCATGTCCATTTATGCAGGCACAGGCATATAGCTTTGTGTGTTCAAGCAAAAAAAAAAGGAAAGATGCTTGAACGTTTGATCTTTAAAACAGTAAAGAATATTTCAAAATAGCCGAGCTATTTTAAAAGGCATTTTATGGTAAAATCCAAAGGAGGGAGTAGTTAGAGCAGTGGAGGTTGTTCAGTCTATATTATGTTACTAATAATGTTACTGGGTTAACTTCTACTAGTTATTTTATTAGCCCTAGGAGGAATGATACTCCAGTGGCAAAATCTCAATGAATCAATGAAGAGCAGTTACTTTAAAAAGGTAATAAATTGTCATTTTATTGCACGATTCAGTTTTGAGTTGCCTATAATCTTTGCATTTTTTTTAACTCAAAAAGTTGGATTCATTTTTGTACATGAAATGATGAAAGGAGAAAAAGTTTGATCAGGAAACAGTGGAGTTGCACATTGTACTTACAGTGAAATTAAGAAACACATGCATTTCACCAGGTAAGGAAGGGAAGTTTTATCGACTGACTCAGTCATACTCAGACTGAAATAACAAAAGCAGAATTGGATCCTAGAAATCACATCAAAATCAATAAAAATTTTGCTAAACTTTATGCACTTTCCTATGAGAAGAGAGATTCATAATTTTCCTGAAAATGATGCAAGATATATTTCAACAAAATGAAGGTAAAAGTTACTTGAAGCAGCATTTTCAAAACCAGTGCTGCTTTCCAGCACTGAGTCAACCCTCTACATTCAACAACCTCAGAAGTCCCAGTATAGGCTGGAACCCATAACAGTGTTTAGTGTTTATGCAAACCTTAGAGAAATAAAAGTATTAAAAAAAAAAAAAAGAGCATGTATATGTAAGTGGTTTTTTTTGTAATACGATATCCTATGATATATCATATTTTGATATGATTGAGCTAGGGCACACACCTATCGGAAGTCCTTGGCAACTAGAGTAGAAGGCAGTTTCTACTTCTCCTGTCAATTAAAAACTAATGCCAGAGAAGAAATGGTTTCTCCCTAATTCACTTGATCAACACTTCACTGTCACGTCATTCCCTTGAGTAAAACTGTTTTCAAAACTAAAATGTTGCATTATCCTTTGTTTTAAGATTTCTGTGGACCCCTGAAGAAACAAGATCTAGGGAACAAGTGTTAGGAAACACACATGAAAATTAAATGTAGCTCATCCATACAGAGCTATCAAAAGAAATGTTAGGAGACAAACATCCAGCCCACCATGTCAGCATTTGTTAATAGAAACCTGATTTTACACCTCCTTGCTTTCTTCACCCAAGCTCTCACATGCTCTTTCTCAAGAAACAAACCTAGGCTTCCCTTGAACTCATTTATCCTTCCCTTGCCGATAATTTATTCCATATGTACTTAGCATGAAGTTATTCTGCCCAAATTTCCTATTTACCCATGCTTCTCTAAATTTTAGACTAAAGAGACCCTTCAACATTTATCTGTATCTACCATTGGTATTCCAATGACGAGATTGATGGTAATAATGTTTGCAAAATCTATGGAGGCCAGCTTATGAGAGTGAAATAAAACAACATAAATACTGCATGCCATCATTTAGAAAAATAAATTTAATGCCAGGCTGGCAACCTAACACAGTGCTACGACATGGGTTACCAGGGCTAATTCCCAGATCAGCAGGGGCCAGGACTATGAAGGAAGCACAACACATAGCCCTGTTGTGACCGAGTAGACTGTGGTACTTGATAGCAACCCCTTTCTAGCATTGATGAGCTCAACAGGGCTCCCATCCTCCTCACAAAGAACCACAGTGACTGCAGCAGAATATCCCAAAGGCATAAATGAGGTAAAGTTTCTAACAGCACTTATTGAAAAAAAGAAAAAAAAAAAGGCAATGTAAAGAAACTATAACAAAATTCACATAAAGGCTGAAACAAGCTTATCATAATGGGAAGAATCAGGACAGCCATGTACCCCTTTGCACCACGGCACCCTGACCCTCCTAAGGCTGATGACAAGGAATGCTCCCACAGGACAGCCCAGGCTGTCCCAAGGGAGAGTAGTGGCCACAGGTGGTCCCATATTGGCCCTTGCCACCAACCTCTCCTGCACTTTCACTCTTGGGAGTGAAAGTCAGCTCATACTCTCCTTCTTCTTTCCCTTTCTGGCTTCTCCTCTTCACAAAACTGAGACAGGGCCAAATTTTCCTAAGCAGCCTTTCCCTGGCACTGTGGCAGCCACTTGGGTTCAGAAAACCACCAGCTTCCACCCTCCTGGCAAGCACTCGCTCCCTCTGGGAGCCCGAGATTCCTACAGCTGGACAGTTCAACACTAATGCAAGCAAAATGAGCTGCTGGTTCGAAGAAGCTCTGTTGCTTGCCCCATGCCATGGGAATGAAGCCATCATCATTATTTTCAGGCACTGCTACCTGCAGATCTGTCTGTTAATGTCCCACCAGGATTGGCAGCGCTGCTTTTTTCATAACGTGGCAAATACTCATAAGGGATTACCTAATTCTGCTTTTGGTTATGTGAGTCTCAAATACTGCAATGCACAATGGAGGAAAGATCAGATATTGAGGCTCCTGTGGCTATTTTAGTTCTGTTTTCCTCATCCGTGTTTAAAAGACAGTCAGATTATAACAAAATTGTTTGTCTTTAATATAGTTCAACTTGACCCGATGAACCCATCTCTTTAGAAAACAATCTCACATGGAGTATTTAGATTAGGAACTGTAAAAAACAGTGACTTCAAAATACTTTCAAGGACCCGTCTTACAAATTTTAGAAAACACAGACAACTAGGCTAATTATAATTACTCCTCTATAATTCTTTTGCCTTTTTGATGCATCTGGTTATCTAGTAAGATGCACCTGAAAATTAGAGCAAATTTAAATTTAAGGGAAAGGTGCCAAATTCAGAATACTGGGAGAATCCTACCTCTGGGAGCATATTCAGTGACAGTTTTGGTGCAGTTGGGCAGAGGCAACCCAAATCCTCCTTCACTACCCTATTCCCCTGCCTCTTTCCTGATCTGGATCTCTGCTGTCCCTGAAAAGATGCTTCAAATCTCTCCCTCAGTGCTTGGCTTCATTCCTTAACCTGCCAATATGAGTGAAAATGTCATAGCAGTTATTGTGATGCACTCAGATTTAGGCAGACGCTCCTCGGTTATTTCACGTTAAACATCTATCGGATCGTTGCAATTTCCTCTTGTTTCTAGCCAAGGGCAGATTCTGATCAGTGGCTTGGTCTGAGAAAGTTCTTACTCCATATTCGGCCACACAACTGGAGTTAGAGCCACACAGCTGTACAATAACCCTGAGATCAGCCAGTTAAGCATCAGAATTATTTTGCTTTTACATACTTGCTTTCAGTAGCTCATCCTTTTTTTCCTCTTCCACAAATATCTGTGCCTGGAGTTTCTTCACTAGAGAAATTTGGATTTCCATCTACAGCTGCCAGAAATAAGTTTATTCATGTTTCTATAAAAGAAAGAGTATGTATTCTATTTTTTCATCTTTGTTGTCTTTCCCTGAATCCAAATTGCTTGCAACTCAGGGAAATGCAAGGTATGAAAGAGAAGACAGAAAAATAGTTTTTCAAGATCATACTGTTTTCAGCATTTTGAAGAGCCGATATACATCTCTTCAGGTATCTGAGAGAAATTCAGAGATTAAAATTTAGATTTGCTTACAATCTTATTAAAGAACACTAAATCAGAAGATTAAAATTATTTATTTGTCCACATTCAAACTATAAAAATAAATCTATCTATGGCTTTAGTTCCTATTTTCATAAAATTCATATAAATCATGTCTTCTTTTTTTTTTTTTTTTTAGTCAAGGCACTCTAAAAACACCTGTGCAATTCAAAGTCAACTTTAAGCAAAAATCAACATTTGGAAAAATTACTTCTTACTGATTTCTCTACACTTGATGAAACTTGTGCTTCCCAGGGAATAAGCACAGCCCATTTTAATGGACTAGTGGATTTTCTACATCTGTTCTAATGCAAATCTCTGGTCACCTAAGGCTCCATGGTGGGTAAACAACCTAATGTGTCAGCTTTCTGTGCTGAAGATCACAATTTCTGATCTCAGCACTGTCTTCATTGCTGCAAGCAAAACAGTGGTACTGATGTTGCAACTTACAGGCTACTCTCTTCTGATAATGAATGGGTTGGGTTATTGGCCTCTGGCATGGACAAAAATATGACAATCAGCCTCTTCATTATATAAAAGTCTACAGTGAAGACAGTGCCAGACAACTTGCTGAGTATTAGAGCTTAAATATGTTCAGAAGTCAAAAAGCCCATAGAACGATTCTTTTTCCTTCTTTTCCATTAATAAAGACATAGTCAATTTAGCAAAAGAGTTTTAATACAGTGTTTCCATCACAGCAACTTGTATCTTCAGGAAATCATTTGCAAAACACAGCTTTAGCCTGCAAATACTTCACGTTCATTCCCTGCAAAAGTAACAGAGGCTGACCTTTCTTACATCTGCAGTTGTTAATTGTCATCATCGTAACAGCACATGAAAACAAAGTTTAAGTCACTGGCACTTTAAAAACCCCATCATATTAAATCTCATTTACCTGCAGAAACAGAAATTCAGAGTCAGGAGCAAAATCTGAAGGCAGAGCAGACATGAGAAAGTGCACCCAGTCCCAGGGTTTAGCAACTGTACCGAGACTCTCTTGTAGTGCACGTTCTGAAACAGCAATCGAATCTCTCAGCACTTGGTACCAAACCCAAAACATTTTTCTTCTACAACATTCTGAAAACTTTAGACAACTCATTTACGATTCTTTTCATATGAAGATTAATAGCACATCCACTAGAAGATTAATTGAAAATAATTTTTTTTTTTTTAAAAAAGGACAACAGAAAGGGTAAAACAGACCAGACTAGGACAAACAACTCAAGCTATTTACAAATATTTTTATAATGACTTTAAATCATAGAGCCCTCTTTAACTAACTTAAAAAAAACAATAACAAAACAAACAAAAAAAAAAAAAAGGCAAATCAAACAAGCCAAAAAAATGCATCAACTGTTGACTGAACACAGGGCCTGATTTCCAAAGCTGCTGAGCACCCACAACTCCATCTGAAGTCAGTGGAAGTGATGAATGCTCAGCAAATCAGGCCCAAATATGCAGGGGTCTGCTAGCAGCCTAACAGAAGTGGTGTTTAGAGTAGGGGGTTTGTTGCAGAATTGAGGAGGTTCAAAGTAATCTGTCAAAGAAGTGCTGCTACATTCATGAGTCGTAAAGCTAGCTGGCTCCCAGCTATGGGAAAAAAGTTAATTCATAGGGCTCGTAGGGCTTGCATTTGTCAAGGAGCAGGACGTCAATGCTATCATTATCAGGCAAATCAGCCAGGCGTTTAATGGTAGAATCAGGAGACATTTGCTCTCCACTATCAGAATGACATCATAACTAAAGCAGCCTTCGGCGAGGGGGGAGAGCCGGGGCAAGGCTGGGGCTGCACGCAGACTTTGCACTTCTGCCCGGCTCGCCCCACCGAGGGCTGCTCCCCTTCCCCACGAGGCAGCTTCCAGCTCTCAGCTGCCTTCCCTCCACAACTTTCCCTCGCAGCATCCGAAACACCAGCATCTGATTTCACAAAATACTTCTAAACCTGCCCGATCCAAAACTGCAATATTGCAAGCCAGCCACTCGGTTAGGAGGGGATGGGGTTCACACAGAAGCTACAAATCCACTCTAAAAATTGCTGGTATTTTAAATTACTTCAGTCATCTTCCTCCTCTGTCAAATGGGGGGGGTACATACACATTAAAGAGCTAGCTGCCTCTCTGATTTAAGAAGTAACAGCTTAGGTAACTTAGTCGATTTTTAAGCATACACAAACACATACACAAACAATCTTTGAATATTCTGACATATTTAGTGATGATCTATTCGATGACCAGAAATATAACTGCAATACACATTTCCCTTCCACAGTAGCCATAATTATACAAGTCAAACAGCACAAATTACAAACTGTTAATCTATTTTCCTTAAAAACATCTCTACAGGTACACAGGCATGGTACAAAAACCTCACCTTGTATAACAACTGTGAGGGAAAAAGTTATGAAAGCAGACAGAAAACCTAAAATCCCTGAGGCTACAAAAAAATCTCGCTATTGAGAAATAACCCAAGAGACCACATAGGGAATGTACAGCTTTCAGAAGCACTTCTCATCTTATTTGCACTTAACCTATTGATGTACTTATGCAGGTCACTTACTTTTCGGATATGTTTGAACCCTTTATAATCATGCAGATCGCCGCGGTTTTCACTTGGGCTTTTGTTTTTTTGGTTTTGTTTGGGTTTTTGCAAACAAGTTTCATTTAAAAAAGATCCAATTATGCAAATCTGCTCCCGGATAGGTAGTGAATATTCAATATGATGGTGATACTGTAATAGTTCAATGCAACGCACTGTACTGGACAGATTTATGAGGCAACGTCACTACTACGCTCTGGTCCTCGCTGAAGCATCTTGAAGTTAATTAAAGCTGCAATGTCCACTTTTCCAGCCACCCTTCTCATTCAGGTTTACTATTTCAACATCAAACCACCGAGGGGGCCTCCCCCCTCTCTCCGTACATTTAAGCAGCCTTCCACAGTCAATGAACAATGAACAAAGATTTGAGCGATGGGNGGGGCGGGGGGGGAGAGGGAAAAAAATCGCCAAAAAATCAAATCCGGTTTAAACAAGTAAAAATATAGTTTCTAATATTAAACTAGAAAAGAAAACATTCTTCTCCAAGCGAACGTGCAGAGGCGCTTAGCCAACCCCTTCAGAAAGGGTCTAAAAGCAGCCAGTCCTTTTTATTTCGAGCAGTGAATGAGCCCAAACAAGGCTTCTAAACTTAATTATGACACTTAAAATAGTCTTTTTCCACAGAAGCGGGCGGCTG
>WBNO01023725.1:220177-246763 GCA_013400575.1 Peucedramus taeniatus | reverse complement strand
CGCCCCGCCGCCCCTGCCCGCGCCCCGCAAACCCCGCCGAGCCCCCGGGGGCAGCGCCGGGCTCCACAAAGCGCCCTTCTTACCTGCTCCCGAAACTATGCAAAGTCTGTTTCTCCTAAAAAAAAAAAAAAACTCCCGGGGAAACCTTGGCGGACAGGGGGACCGGAGCATCAGTCACCGCTCCGGCGTTTAAGAGAAGTAATCAGCGATAAAGTGACGTTGATCTGCACTGTAACCTTGTGGCGTATTTAATGTAAATAAGCCAGTTATGTTGCCAATCGCATGCATACAAACACATAAAGGTCCTCAGCGTTGCATTTTGATTCTTTCCATTAGAGCCGACTTTATTTACATACACTATTTAGGGGATCATGATAATTCTAAAACAATACTAGTGCCAAATGATTATGAAAATATGATTTTAATTAATCACGTAGTAGGCAAGGAAATTAGCATACGGTAATTAAACTTAGAGAAAAACGTCATGGAGGTTCTCTGCCTTATGGGTTCGGAATAATCATTAAACGATGGGTTTTCAGGACTTAATTATCAAACAAATAACTTTTTTAAAGCAACTTTACACGGTTTATCCGCAGGGCAACGATTTAGTAAATAATATATAACCAAGCAAACAAGGTGCAAATGTGACTGGTGAAATAGGTTGTGTTTCTACAAAGCAGAAGGGGGGGGGAGAAGCTGAATAATGCAATTATGGATTCTGTGTCCCATAGTTGACAAAAGCATGGTGCCTCAATAGACTCTTTGTTATGGGATTATATAATGATTGTGGTGTAATTATGGGAAAAAAGATTTAGTAATAATAAAAAGTATCAAAATACACCAATGAGCAGCTTGTTTTAAAGAAAAGGCTTGCATGTGACATTAGGGGCATGTTAATAACAAAAAGCCAGGATCCGAAAGGGTTGACAAATAAAAAAGACTGTGATGCGCATGATTAAGAAGCGATGGAGACAGATTGATTATTCAAAATGCCGAGCCACAGGGACACTTAAAACATTGATTCAGGTAAGACTAGTTTCATCTTGACTGAAATGAGTTCCCTGAAGATGACTGGCATACATTTTAAATCAGTTTACTACATAAAAAGCATAACATCACAAGCTGAAACCTTCTAGTTAAAATAGGAATCCATGAGAAAAAAAAAAAGTTTATGTTTGTGGCAATTCCCAGAGGGACTATGGAATTGCAGAGGAAGGGGTATAGATTAATTAGCTCTTCCTAAACACTGGACTTAAATGTGCCCATCTTTTATAATCCCTAGCCTCTGCTTCTGGAGTCTGTGGTCCAATCCCACTTCTGCAGGTTATGGGGGCGATATTAATAACCCTAAAGGTACAATAGGACTTTTTTTTTAATAGAACTACAGTGAATTAACTTTCTATAATAATTGAAAAATTAGCAACATTTTTCCAATTGGTATTTGAAGTGAAGTTTATAAATAGTTGTTCAGAGCTATTCAACGTTNAAAAAAAAAAAAAAAAAGATTCCCATGCCTATACGAAAAAGTTTAGGAATTCACTCTGCATTTTCCAATTTGATGTGTCTGAAATTCTCTTTGAACAAATTCCAAAATACAAGTTTTTTCTATAGAAATTAGCATAGCAATCACATCAATAATATCACTATCTCTATGGGAATGATAACTGGAGCAGTGGGGGTGTTCTTTATTTCAATTCTTCGTGGATCAACTGATTATATTCTGTCTTCTTTTGAACTTGTTATTGTAAGTCAAGTGATTCTTTATAAGTGACAGCCCTGACAAAGAGACGAGGATGGGAAAGCAGGTCGAAAGGAAGTCGCCATATGGACTTTAAAAAAGGCACTTTTTAAACAAGATAATGGGGAAATGGATGTTGCCTTTTAACCCTGTCAAGGCTGAACATTATTAGCAGTCTCATAAAAGAATGAGCTATACCTTTTTTAAAAAATATCAGATTTCACCTTTGGATTTCTGTGACCTAAGGCTACATAAAACAAACCCCACAGGAGGGGATGGCATTTCAGAGGCAGGGGCCAAATCAAGTACCTGGAATCAGCAAGAGACAGGAGATTTCAGAGCACTGCACAAAGAGTTACAGAAGAATGAGAACTCAGGAAAACCCCATGGTTCTTTTTCCTGAGACAAAGATAAGAATATTGACTAGAGATAGGTGAAACAGCAACTGACAGCAGAGGAGCTTGAGACATCTAACTGGGATTTCCTGTTCCTCTAGAGTAAGTGCACGATGCTCATTTAGAAACAACAATTTGAGTGAAAACAAGCATGAACATGAGGGCTTTGACTCTGATCTTAGCAGAAATTCAAATATGTCTCCTTTTCTTTCTATTCTGGAGGGAAAAATAATTTTCCTCCAGAAACTTTCAAGTGGACAAAGATTAAGAACCATCTCCCAGGAGGTTGAGATTAGGTACTAAACCCTCAGTAAGATGAGGGCAGAGCGGTGGTCCAGCACAGCTGAATCACCAATAAAGTTTACTTTTTTTTTTTTTTTTTTTTTTTTTTTTTTTTTTTTTTTTTTTTTTAATTTGCTGTCAGTTAGGTGGTCCAGATGATTCTCCAACTCAACTCTATAGGAAGAAAATGTCAAACTCTTCTCAAAATCTGGAAGAGCAGGGCTAGTACTTGCAGGCAGAGGTGCTTTCAAGGGAGGATTCTGTTAACAAGACTGGTCAAAATTGTTTAATTGTTTTCCCCAGCACCTCACAGACATGATTATTTGGGCTGGGATGGCCCAAAGTGGACCACAAAGAGAATATGTAGGTCCATGGGCTCAGTGCATCCTAAAAACAAGGGACCTCCTCATCTTACTGACACAGTGATAGGCTCCAGCACCTAAGCAGTGAATACTGGTTAGCTGGGATTCAGAAAAATCCCAGATGAGCTCGGGGAGAGTTTGCTCCAACATCTCTCAGAATTCAGAGTATTCTCAGGCACCATCAGCGCTTCTGTAGTTCCGCCCAGTATTCCTTCCTATTTCTCCCCATTTTTCAGTGTTGTTCCTTTCTCCTTTATTGCATCCAGGGAAAGGTCTTTTCTCTTCAAAGCCTTTGTGCGCTCTTGACTGTCCTTAGCTACTTCTCCAGCTTCTTTGGTTGGTTGTGTTCCTTTCTGTGCCTCCTCTGTGAGTGGGTGGGAATACTCTGCCTCTTCAAAACAAGGTAAAAACTCTGTATACAGAGGACAGAAGGAAAGATCAGAGGAGATGTACATTGTGTGCCTCACTGCAAGGCTCTTGCACTGCCTTAGAGCACAATGGGCACCTTCTCAGGGAGGAAAACCTACCAGCTACAGACTTGTCAAACTTTAAAAAGTAGGAAGAGAGAAATGAAGGCTTAGTTCCTCAGCCAGGCAACATTACCTTTCACCATGATTTGTACCTTTGTGGAATGACAGCCTTCTGGAAGATCTCATTTCAGACAGATGTAAATAGCAGGGGAGAACATCTTGAATCTCCTCAAGTTTGATGAGTCCAACAAAAGTCCAGGTAGTAGGAGTATTTTATGAGACTTTACACAGGAAAGTAGCAAAAGACAACTGGTCGTACAGTAATTTACACAACCGGTGGAGGAGAAACATTAGCTTTACATATTTAAATATTTATAAGTAGTTTGCTTTATAAGGAAGGACCATGGAATAATCCTGCCTTTGTTCTTAAAAGGTGTGATCAGCATTTTCTTCCTAAAGAGAGGTGATAAGTAACTGGGCATTCTTTCAGCAAAGGCTGAAGAAGCTCATTGAAAGCTTAACGCCTTTAGGAGGGGGTGTCTTCTCCAAGGAAGAGCAGAACATCAGGTCTTTAATATTGATAAGGAAAGGCACATAAAAGAAATCATCCAATAGCAGGGACTTTAAATAAGGGATTTCAGAAAACTTGCACTAAATGTTTCAGCAAACTCCGGAACAGGTGGTGTGATCTACATGGCAGTCTGAGCCAGTGAAAACACAAGTCAGCCAGCAAGAAAGTTGCTGAAGCATGGTTCAAGAAGACATAAATAAAACACTCTCACAGGAAACAAAAGGGAAAAGCCTTTCAAAATTCCTGTTACAAACACGGGGGTTTCCTGGGCAGAACCCCAGCAAACTGACAAGGTGGATGGAGGTTTTCCCAGTGGCACAGATTCTAAGAAAGCTTCTTGGTAAAAAGGGACTCTGAGGTCCCAGCTTCCAAAAGAGAGTAGAGGCAGAACCCGTTTGAGAACAAGCTGTCTATTTCCCAGGGGCCATGACCAAAATAAATATCTCTTTATAGATTTGATCAACCAAGGTTGTACTCACCATCATCACAGGGTCAAGATAATCAGAATCTGTAAAAAGTTGGGCATTTTTAGGAGATAAATCCACATCCTCAATATAGCAGTCAACTATTATTGAGCCTCACATCACAGACAACTAGCATGGGTCAGCTAAAAGCAGACACTAAGGTCAGGAGCCTATGTTGGCCACTTTTTGTGATAAAGTCATTGCAAAAATTCATCAAATACCAGCCACCAGGAAAGGATCCAAATGAGAGTACAAAAGGAACATCAGGAAGAAACGCAATAGAAGCAGCATCTAAAGCCAGGTCACTGTGGAGGTGCATCTCCCTCTCACAGCACTGACTCTTCTCCTTTGCAAAATAAAGGCAAAACTGCAATGAAGAGAAAAAGTCCTTCAAGGTATTATGGACTGACAGACTGATACATGGCTTTAGAGCTTTATGTGGACAGAAGTGATCACCTTTGTGGTTTTTTAGAACATAAGGAGCTGAATAAAGCAGTAATAAAGAAATTTCTTTTTTTTCCCTTAAGTGAAAGACACGTTTTACATTAAAGAGTGAACGATGTTCTCAATAGATCCACCTAGTGGAATTGAGCAAATTCTGCTTCCAGAATAAAGGCACAGAATTTATAAACCCATACAGGACATACTTCTGTGCCCATCTTCCATTCAGCACAGCAGGGGCTCCCATACCCTCTGAGAGAGCAAGAGTGAAAGCTGCAGTAAGCCTCAGTACAAGCACAATGTAGAAGATCAGGACACAACTGTTGCTCCAGGATTTAAACTTTAACATTTAAATTTATGTGGAATTGGTATAGCAGGTCTCCTTCTCCAGCTGTAATCACCAGGAATTATGGTTGATCAAGAGGAGAAAGTGCTGGGAAAAATATCCAAAAGAATAGCTGAACTTCAACTTAAAGTGCATTACCACTGACTTAGCTCTTGAAGCAAATTCACATTGAGCCTGTTCTCAGTCTGTCAGAGCTCTTCAGGAGCTATTTAAAAGAGATGGTGAGATCTTACCTCTCAGGTAAGACTCCGGAATAATTTTTTGGGTAAGCATTTCTTCTAACTCAACTATTCTAACCCATATCCCACTTTTCAACAGTTTCCTTAAACTTTTCCCATTTCTTTCCACCCTGGTCCCAAAGATCACAGCAAACACTAGACATCTAATGATTATAACTTTGTGCTTATCCCAGCACTTGGCCACTTTCCCTTATTGATGAACACTAGTGTTCCCAACACGTTGCTTTGACAGATCCTGTTCCATCCCAGCTCTCCCTTTCCTCTGCCAGTCGCATGCAGTCCCCTGTGCTGCCTGTGCCTCCCTCCTGGCTCACAGCTGCCCTCCCAGAACCTCCTCCATTGTCAGACACCAACTTGTTTAAGCTGTTGTGCTGTCAGAAAATGTGCAGATTTATTTAATAGAAAGAGCTACATTTTAAGGATGTGCTGAAAATGTTGGTGTCTTACCTTTTAAGCTGTGATTTCACACTTTAAGCCCTGTGTCACAGTAATTAATGCCATGGTACCTTTTCCCTTCACCATCTGACCCGGGCCCGGGTGCGAGGTGCATCACTCACCTGGCTGGGAGCTCTGTGCTGCCAGGTGGGGACACCTGCTCTGTGGGGCACACACCAAAGGTGGAAAATCCCTGAGCTGGATTGCCTCATGTGCAGCCACTTTAGCAGGTGCCAGTGTCTGCACAGAAATACCTTGTCTCCATTGGGTTGGTGGTTGAGGTTGCAGAGAGCCTGGGATGTTTCGCGAGTGTCACCCTGATTTTCTCAAGTTTTATTAAGCCTTCTGATGTTTGTATTTTCTGTATAGAACTTTCTCATGCACTTTATGTAAATAACTTATTCTTTTTCATTCCTTTTTGGGGGACGGGCAACCTGATGGACAGTTGGGTTGCCCAGTGGCATCGAGGAGGCGGCACTGTAACCCTCCAATGACACTGGCATTTCAGAAAGATATATATATGGAGTCAGATGTTTTAATGAAGGGTTTTTTAGTTTACTTTGACCAGAACTGCTCCATGCCATGCTCGTGTCACCCCTCGGTGACATCGGAGGATCTGAACCTGACCACAGGCGAGCTTCTCCCACGCGGTTGGGGTGAAGGCGTGTCCCCTCAGGGGTCCAGCACACACAGCCTGTGCCCCGTGAGGTGGACTCAAAGATGGGTCTCCCCCTCACCCACAGTGCCAGGGCTGTCCCTGGCAGCAGTGCCTTGTGATCATGGCAGCCAGAAAACATTGCCAGGCTGGGAGAGGGCTGGGAGCCGGAGGGCAGGGCAGAGCTCACCCACAGCTGGCCTGAGACACCCTGGTGGCACAGCCAGCGTGGTCTCCTGCTCACACCCACACCCAGGGACACCATCCCAGGGGTACACAACAGGCTCTTTTTAAAACTAATAATAATCACAGGGCTCCTATGAACCGGCGAGGCTGCTTTTGTCTGAAGAGATGTGATTTATGCCCAGTGGTTTGGTGTACCCTCAGCTCAAACAGCAGCTATTCAGCTCGGGCTGTGGCAGCCCACGGGCTCCCCTCCACTGTCCCTGTGTGTGCAGTCTCCAGCACGGCCATGCCCGGGCACATGGAGCTGCAGAGGGTCCCACAGAGGGGCAGGGACTGTGGCTGGGCAGTGGAGAGCAGCTGGGGCTGAGCTCAGGGCACCTGAGGGTCTCAGCACAGGCCAGGAGAGCATGGTGGGGTGAAGACACCCAGAGAAAGGCTGGAATGGAAATTCAATGTTGTTGCTTTGCTTCCAAGAGTTGTTTTCACCAATTCCAGACAATACTTGTGTCTTCATTTTTTTTTTCCCTAAATAGCTTTAATGAAAATGACACTCCTCTCTTTTTGTTTGTTCTGTCCTCAAGCTCTACCACTGGACCTGCCCCTTGAAAGGGTCACTCTGGGTGTCCAGGTACAGACACAGGACCAAAAAGTTCTACTTAAACAGATGTCCAAGAGCATGAAAAACAATTTCCTGGAGGAGAAAATTATATCCCTGGTTTTGTCATTAGGAAGGCTCCACCATACTGTGCCATAGGTTCTTTTTCAGGGCTGCTTTCTGAGAGTGCTAATAAAACAAAGAGGACTATCTCACATCCTCACAGGAGACTGGACACTTGAAAGTGATTTAGGCAACATCCCTGGAGAATTGCAGAGGCTCTGGGAGTGGGACAAAGGACAGAGCTGGCTATGATATGTATGTGAAAAATATACATCAATACAGACTGACACCAGTGCAGAGCAGAACATCTGAAAACTGATGAAGTGGAGAGCTCTCTGTGTAATGCAAAGCACCTGAATGATGTGTGTACACACAAAGATTTGTTCAGCTCTGCTCATATCTAGCCCTCTTGGACAGTTGGATTTGATTTGCCATTTTTCTGCCAAAATATTGTTGCTGTACCTCAGCACCTGGCCTTTCTTCAAAGAAATTGCACATGACTCTCCTGTCCTCACCTAAACCAGTCCAGAATATGAGTTCAGGAGAGGTTAGAGGGACCTTCTTTAATAAAAAACACATTTCTAATAATTTTAAGACTCAAAAATAAAGACTTCTACCTTTAAAAATTTCCTTTTTCCATAATACTGTTCATATATAGCTGCTCACCCACCTTGAAATGAAGACTGCTATAATCAACCTGCTGGCTTAGAATGAGAGGGTCACACAAGAAGCCAACTAACACTGTCTGCACAGCCAGCAGAGGGAGGCAAACAGTATAATTGGGTTTGATTACATTATTTTAAACAGAATTTTAAGGATTTCTCAACAAAATGGGAAACTGGTTTTCTGAAAAGTATTATGATGAATAGTTAAGATGAGCACTTTCACCAAAGTTTTACAACAGCAAAGGTGATGTCAAAGAACACCAACACTATGACCTTTATCATTTCCTTTCTGTTAAGCTCAAGGGGCTTTAAGGCTTCAGGTATTTATTTTCAATTTTCTCACTTAACTCAAAAGGTTTTTTTTCCAGATATTATTTAATTTTACATAAGAAACTTGAGTCTTTTTTTTATTTTGTGGAGAGCATCTTTGCATAATTAGAGGCATCTGAAGGAAAACCATTTCTGAAACAACTGGGAAGTAACACCAAAATGTAGGAATTGTGTGAGGTGGTTGAAAACTTACTCTGCCTAAACAGCTGAGAAGGGACAGTTCTCTCCAGTGAGTGTTGAATGCTCCTTCTAATAACATATATTTACCCCATAGGGAGAAAAAAAGGGTGAACAGGATGGAAATTTCCAACTTAAGGATGAAAGAAAAAGTGGACAGTGAAAAAGACAGAAGCAAAGACAGGTATCCTTATGCCCTGCAAATTAGAATTATAAAACACAAACAAACAAGGCTTGAAATTTTCAAATATGTTAGGAATTATATGGAAACCCCAGAGAATTCAAACAACCTACCCATTTTCCAGGAACATTGCAAAATAAGGGCTCTTTTTTCTTATAATTCTATTTCATCCTTATGTTGGATTTAAGCATCAACTGATGCTATTTGAAGAGCATCATTTTAAGGTACAAATTAGACCCTGGAAGAGCCCTCGAGGATCACAAGGCATGAGCGTGTATGGCCGTGTTGTTTCACACCTCTTTAGCCAGGGCTTGTCTCTCTGGAGCCCCCCAGATGTGCTAACAGCTGCAGAGGTGGGTGAGGAGCCGGGGCTGCCCGGCTGTGGAGCCGTGCCAAGGGAGCATTGCCTGGGGCTCAGACAAGGGAGGAGCAGCTGACAGGGGTAGATCTCCACTCACAAAGGATGGCAGCACTGACAGCCACCCATAGAGGCATTCTGCATGGGGATTCTGTGCCCACACTGCCAAACTGCATTTGTAAAAACTCTGTGGGTTTTTGTTTTTTTTTTTTTTTCTGTTTCCACAGTAATTTAAGCTAGAAGCAAATCCCCAAAAGCAGAATGATACACCAAGCAAAATCAGTGAAGCTCAAAGACTGTGCAAATTGCACAGAGGTGTGAATAGGACTTGTTATGTCTTTTTAGGCATCAAAATATGCCTAACAATGTGTTTCCAACCAAGCTCACAGGAATTTTAAAATGGGCTGCACCCTTTTACTTCCTCTATGCCCTGTGCCTGGACTACCCAATATATGAGCAGCAATATAGGTTTGAGATATTTCTTTGTGCAAACAGGCTTATGTTACTGCTGCAGTCTGGTTTTGCAAGCATTGCACTGCTGTAATTAATTTCCAGAATATGGCCCACTGGGCAAAATTCAAGTTACACCAAAAAAAAAATCTTGAATAAACCCTTGGAAGCTAAAACTAATCACCACTTTAGAAATCCAAAGGTGATGAGCTTATCTGGTTAATAATAAGCTTTTTAAGAAAAAGTTATCAATCTGTATTTAACCAATAGACAGGAACTGGTTCAAAAAGAGTCTTTCCAATCCATCAGGTAATGAATGCCTATTAAAAAACTATAAATAAGCATTCACCCGAGAGCTTGGAATGGCACTTTGAGAGCCTTTCTGGTCACTCAGGTAAATAATGAGTTTTACATAACCTTTCAGCAAAGATTTTTTTGCAAATGAGGAGATGAAATGCAGAGAAGCTTCTGATTAATGTTAAAGTTGGGGTACAAGCCAATGCACAACTGGGAATTCAAAGTTAAAGTTGGCATTGCTGTTCCCTCACTCTGCTTCCCCTAAGGGCTTAATGTTTAAGACTCAGTTGTCTTTACTTTGAATTGCTTATGATGGTTTCAATTTAGGATTTTATTTATACATGGCATTTCTACTGATGAGTATTTTGTGCTTTATCTGTTCACCCAGCAGCCACAAAATCCAATAAGAATTGTAGGGAAGAGCAGAATGACAGCCCCTAACTAATGTGTAGTCACCAGTGAAAATGCCTACTATGGTCTCCCATCACAGCCCTCCTCAAATCTACAAGCACTGTGCTTGTTCAAATCTAATGATAAAGGAAAATAAAGTCCAGAGCTCCCTGAACTTTCTGGTATCTCCTTCCATCAATATTTACTACTCTCCAATAAAATCACTCTTATAAAATATTTTGAGCTTTCTTGATGACTAAGAAAAAATATACCCATGAAGAGATCCATTAATTATCTTAAAATCAAATCACCTGGCAACCAGGATATATGGCAAAATTAAATATAAGCCCTTTCCTGGGTAGCTCTGCAGTCCTTCCTAAAGGATTGCTCGTCAGCTGTCCTCAACACCTAACACCCTAGGACAAGAAGAGAAAAATGGGTTTCACACCCTGAGGGTTAACAAACTTCATTTATTATATACTTGGAGAATGAAGATTGTACTGCAGGCTCAGGGATGAAAAAGGGAAACTTCTCCAACTACAACCATGAGGCAGACATTTGAAAAGCTAAAATGGAAAGCAAGAGGGGAAAAAAAATGTTTATATTCAATTGAGATCTTTCCTGATCCTTGTGCTTCTGAAGAAATATATCCTTCCAATTGTTCCATTTTGTGTTAAAACATATTTTTTGCATTTATTAATAATTCAAACATGTTGTTGTTTAAAAAAATATTCATATCATGTGTTCATAGTTTCCATATACATATGTCAAACTTTAGTTTGTTTTACCATTATAATCTAGGAATGGATTTACCCTTTGTTTCTGTTTTCAAATCTCTGAGGAATGTTTGATTAGGTAGGAGGGTTTGTTTTATGCATTACTTGTTCATCATTGCACAAGTGCACAGGCTAAACAAAGTTGGCATACTTCATACTGATTGGTGGAAACAGTGTAGTTAAACAGTGTAGTTAATACAGGGGAATGAGTAATTTCTCACCACAGCTAATCAGCTGCACAATAGCCATGGATCAGGCAGCACAGCCATATATCACAAATGCATTTTGGGGTAGCTCGTAGCACACACGATTATCTCCTGGTATCTGCTGCAATCATTTCATATTAACACACTCCCTCTGTATTTATTTAACAAAGTGGATCTCATGTGCAGCAGTCTATATACATAGCCAGACAGAATACTAGGGATTATCCAGTTAATGGCAAACCCAGGAATGTTCTAGCTGGTATATAATGGAAGATATGTCCAGGGTGTTTCAATTTAACAATGTCAGGTGAAAAAGAAAAGCAAGAGCACTGAAGATGACAAAACAGCTTCTGCTGTACTGAAGAACTGAAATCAATTTCATAATTCTGTATCTATCACTCCTATAACTAAGAAATAACAAGAAAAATACTTTGCAATATTATTTACCAGGTGTCTTCTGCATTAACCTTTCCATACTTTTGTGATGAGCTGTCCTTTATTATGACTTGTAAACCTGTCATTCCTGAAGAAAACATTTTTAACAGCTCAGCATCAATACCAGTTCAGAATGGCATCCCTCTGTTAGGAAACAAGGCTGGGTTCAGTAGGAGTTAACATTAACAATTCAAGAGACTGTAGGAGAAATTAGAAACATGAGCCCTCCATAATGATGATAAAATCAAACTGGCAAATAAATGTATTCTCAAATGTCATAGTAAGAAAATGGATGAATATATGCAACTAAAATGGTCTCTTAAATTTCAAGTGCATGGCCAGGATTCTCAAGAACTTGCTCCTAAATAGAAGAAGCTGAATTAGAAATCTATCAAGTAATCTCAGTAGTGCATATCTGCACATGTAATGCAAACTTCATGAAGTCCACAATTTCACCCTACTAGTCTAATCCAAAGCCCACTGGGATCTATTCCTCTGAATTTGATGAGTTTTGGATCAAGCCTTTTGAAGATAAGGAGTGAGCTGGAAACAAAATGATGCCATAAATCAGAATGAGTGGTACAGAATTAAGTAGTACAAAATATAGCTTTCAGTAGTATATTATGCTAAGGTTATAAAATAAAACAAAACACAACAATTGACGTATAAACAGTAAGGAAAAATATACACAAATATTTGTGTTATTAAAGAATTAGTGAAATTGCAGTGCTTCACTTTCTTAAAAAATATAGGCTCTATTTTGATATTCACACTTAAGGAAACACTTTGGCTCTGATAAAACCAAGTGGATAATTAAAAATTATAATATTAATTGTACCCTTAACACAGATAAGTAAACTTGGCAAGAAAGTTTTAATGAGTTAAGTGAAAAGGCAATGTCTAAATTAACTGAGTAAATTGGCAAAGGGAAATTTATTGTATATACTGACCCTTTTAACTTGTTTTAATGTCTGAATTTGAACTACATAGATTAGTTTTCATTACATGATACATTAAATTATGAGGATAAAAGTATTCCTCTCAGAATCTGCTTTCTAGGACAGGTTACAGTGCTTACAAATTAATTGTCCTGTAATATGTTGTAATAGTAACTCCAAATCCATGGATTCAGTAAAGGTTCCTGAGGGAAATGACAGCTACTGGAATATATTTAGAAAGTCAATATAAAAGAACAAAACACGATCACAGTGAAGTTTGCTAAAAACGCGAAGGGTTCCACGGCACAGGACAGTTGTGGGAATTCCCAGTGCTCTCTGGACGAGGCTGGCTCCTGCACAGCCCCTCTGGCACAGCCCAAAGGGGTGGAGGGGACACTCAGGGACACGAGCACCTCTCCCATCCCCTCACACCTGAGAGCCCTGCTGGCCAGGCTGAGGGCATCTGCTCCCACGTGGAAAAACACTCCCTGCTTAGGAAAAGTGCACGGCACATTCCAGAGCAACTTTTGGATAAAAGAACCTCCTGCCAAATCTCGACTGAAAGAACTGTGACGTAAAAGCCGACATAGATGTACACCCCACTGGGACCTGTCTGACTGTATCAGTTTTTAATGTATCTTTCCATTAAATCAAAGATCCAAATGCTAAATCTAGCACTGAGACACAGCAAGGGAATTTGTGACATTCCTCAGAGGACTTGGTGTCCATAAACTAATGAATGGATAAAACTGATCCCAATATTTAGTTTCTCATTTTTGACAAATATTGATGATATTTTGTTTAACTGTTTCATAACACAGTACTTGTGAAAATTTAACTAAACAGAAACTGCTCAACCAGAAATACACAGCAACATATACTGGGATTATGCATGTAATTAAGAAATAGGCATGGAAAAAGACCATAATATAGTATGATTTAGAAGTTCAAATCTTTCAGCTCCTACTAAATACTGTCAAGCACCAAGAAGTTCTGAGCCAGAACCAGCTGAAAACAATGGAAAGATTTCCATTGGTTTAATAAGCAAAGAATCAGATTCATAAAAATGAACCAAGCTAGTAAATGTGCTGTTGCTCAGAGTGGCTTCTAAATAAATATATAAATCACATTTCTCACTCTGAATCTTCTAATTCTGGAAGGCACACAGCAAAAACAAAAGAAGACGAAGACTGTACATTCAGAAGGAGAAAAAGGCTTCTTGCAGGTCCGTCTTACATAGCTGACCTGATAAAAACAGGGACATTTAAGATTTGGAAGCTGTGAGAAACTCAGCCACATGCAGTAACAGTGCAGAGTGGATGGTCTGTAATAAGTAAACTTCAGAATGTTCAGTTCAAACATGGAAGTTCAGTTCAGCTGAGTCCACCAGTGAACACTCCCCTAAACCTCCCAGAGGACATTTAACTACTTCTCACTTCCTCATCACACACTCAGCGAGGCAACCCCTGCCAGCCCCCAGTGTGGGGGTCAGTCCTGTCACCCAGGACGTGACATCCTCCCCTCCTTGGTACCCTGTGGAGGCAGAGCAGCTGCTGCCCACCAGTGAGCCCTGGCACTGCCCCCAGCAGAGACCTTCCTATCTGGGGGTACAGAAAGGCTTCTTACATGTGCCTCTTACCCACCAGCCTCAGAAAAAGGGACATTTCAGGTTTGTCATTTGAAAGTGTGTTAGTCACGTGCATTCGGGGGTGTCTAGGGTGCTGCCACCACAAAACATGGGGAATCTCCTGGAAAAGGAGAAAGAAGTGTTACCTCAGCCACATCCAGACTGTAAATGGGAACGGGCAGGCTGGGGAGCTTTCTGCTGTTCATTCAATACACCGTGAAGTGTCAAAAATCTCTTTTACATGCTTTTTTCCACCTCCCTTTAGAAAAGGAGCAGAATTACAACCAAGAAGCTAATAACTTGCTATGAACAGTGGTATTTGTTGAGGCATGCAGTTTCCAAATGGGAATTTGGGCTTGTTTTTATTCTTCACTTAACACTTCCCCTGCCCAGCACAGACGTTTACACTGGTGTTGTTCCGACTATGACAACACACAGAAAGCACATGGCCTAATAACTCCGACTTTAACAGACCCGTGGCTTCTAACAATGCAATTGCCGAGGAATTTGCCCTAAACAAAGCCCAAATACAGAAGCGCCCATCGCAGTTAACAGCAATTAATGTCTCCTCAGACTGCTACGTGCCTTAACCGCAGCCAGAGGGGATCTGGGGGCGGGGGGACAGAGACACCTGCGTCCGAGGGTCACCAGGCTTCCTGGCAGAGCCTCAGCCGGGAATTGCAACCAAGAGCATCACAGCCATGCAGCGTGAGTCTTTGGTTCCCCGTGAAATGAAGCTGGAGTCGCTGCCTCCCGAAAAGGCTCACACAACACAGCCCCAGCAGCAGGGGAGAAGCGCTGAAAAACCCACAAGAATTGAATGTATTAGAAATATTCTCGCTTGTCCTGTTATGACCCACATAGGAAAACTTTGGCAAGAGCACATCTCACACCCAAGGAAGGGTGGTGGTGTGACCGGTTCGGAGTGGTGCTTCCCTGAGCCTTCCTGATCCATCAGCTGGACACGTCCCCAGGCTGCCACCAGCTGTCCCCACAGCCCACCCCTCCCACAGCCTGCCAGCCCAGGCATGCCACAAATGGTCTGCTCTGAGCCTGTGCCCCATCCCCAGCCTTCCTCCTCCTCCAAAGGAGGGCAGCCACCAGTACAACACCCACTTGCCCCAGTTAGCACCAGTGCAGGTTGCTGTGACAATGTATTGGTTAATAGGTTAATACCAAATATTAATAAATGCAGTGGAATTACATCAAGAGCAGAGGTCTGTATTCATAATATAAATTAATCATTTTCAAAATGTAGAAGTACTAAGGTGCATTTTCTCTTTGTGCTTTATGACACCTACAATATCTTGGCCTGACAAATTAAGATTGACATTTAAAAATTACTGAGAATCCTGTCAGGGCAGGTCTAGAGTATCCATCACTGCTGGTGAGCAGTGTGTGCTCACACTGAGGGGATGAGAGACCCTTAAAGGTTTGAACAGAAATCTGGTCTGCAGATAAGCCAGGGAAACATGACAAGCCATATCCTGTTAAAGTGATAATCACCATTTTTAAAGCCCCTGACCAAGTATATTTGCTATTTGCATCTGGGCAATTTATAACAATAAGCCATAAGGAAAAAAGAAAAAGTGTAAGAGGAAAATGATGCCTCTTCTGAACTTGGTGTATCATCACAAACCTGTTAAGTCTATGTAAGAGGCAACCTAAGGGTACCAAGTTTAAAAAGCACAGAATCAATAAAAAGCCATTAAAAATCAATGTATGAACTGGTTTGCATGCCCTCAGCCATCACTCCTAGGCATTAATGCTCTAATAATTCTCAATTGATATGCACAGAATATGCCAATTTAAATTTATTGGAGTACTTCAAATTTTTAAGTGCTTAACTTTGGAAAAGATTGGCTTTATGGGGCCAAAGCAGTGAAGAATGATCAGGAATGTTTAGAATGCCTTACATTTTCAGTAATTTGAAAGAGATTAAAGGAGTAGGCATATGAAATTAAGAATGATTTAAAAATCATTGGATCCATTCAAATTGCTAGAAATGCTTGAATTGCAACTAATATTGATAGTTAGTACACATGCAGTGAAGGGGTCTATTCTTACATCAATGTCCAAAGGAAATCTCCCATAGCATGAGCCAGTTCTACATGGATACCAAAAAGAAAAGGAACAACTTGCATGTGCACATAAAACACAGTAATTCCAAGTGCAAAACAACCCTTACCACCAAAAATCCCCCAAACCTTTCCAGATTAAAATAATTTCAAAATGTAACAATTTGAAATCGACTCTCTGGTTAGAAATTCTGGTTGTTATTAATTTTTTATTTCTGGTTGACAATAAAATGTTTTGCAAAAGACTCCAGTGGAAACATCTGGAAAGACATAAAAACCCTCAGTGGAGGGAGGGCAAGCCATGGTCCCTGTGTGTGGGGCAGATGGGAGCTGTGAGGGAGGCTGCAAACCCAGACACTGTGGGAGGCTCCTGACCCCTGGGAAACACTGACCTGTTATTCAGGCTCCTACTGAGCCAGGATTTTCACCTTCAGTTTTAGAAATCCTCTCTAAGTACTAGAGACACAAGATATTTGCTGTATCCCACAGCCTAGCCCAGGAAGGGTTTTGGGCACAGTGCCTACTGTGTTTTTTAAAAGCAAATGCATGGCTGCATTTACTTTTCCTTCGTATTCACTCCTGGAAAATATACCTAGAGGGGAAAATTTAAGAACTGGTATTAACAGCTCAGAACCACCAAGATAAAAGCTGGGAAAAAAAGGCATTTAAAAGGGTTAAGGTAAAATAATAAACTGTTATTAAGCCTATTAAGAGTTTTAAAACATCATTGTTTATGGCATGATAGAGCTTGGCTTTTTATGGGTGTTTCATTTGTACATTTTACTTATTCTGCTTCTATTTAATGATGCCGTGGATCTCCTCTTTAAAGCCCTCAGTAATGTACTGATTTCATCTGAATCTGCTAACCCTACTTTTAAAATAATGGTGCAACAAAACAGAGGTTAACATTTCATAACTTTGAACCGCAAGCAAAAAGGCTAAAATTTTATGAAGGCCCTCAAAAATAATACCCATTTCATAAAGTATAACATATACAGAATTAAACTTGTGTCTTCATTCAGTATCGGCTGGGAAGATGAAAGGCACTTTAAAAACTCCACGTTCTCAGTCTGTGCCTGAATGGCCAGCAGCTGCCATGGCCCTGCTGCTGTCCCCTCTCTGCCCTGGGGAGGGCTGTGCTATGTGGGGATGCTCTCAGGGGACCACCCTGTGCAGTGACAGCCCCAAAGTCCACCCCTGAATTCAGCCCATGCACCACACCCAAGTGACCAAGACATAATAGAGCAATCTTTTATTAATGTTACTAAAATTCTGGCAGGAGTAAACAATCAACGCTTTATGGATTTTGGTTTATAATTTAACTTGTTTTGCAATGCTCTTACTTACTGCTACTTCTCTGCAATTCTTTCTCTGTGTATTATCCTCCACTTGCTAGATCTTAGCTGAGGAAAGAATGGGGGAAAAAACCCACAACTTTTATCCAGTGAGACACTTTATCAAGAAAATTCTACAAGAAATTGGTTGTTACCTGCAGATAACAACTGGTTTGTTAGTTAATGGCTAGAGGCAAAGCCAAGGCCAGTTAATGCTCCAGCTGTCCAGTCATTAACTGCAGTAAAGACTGATTTTGAGGAGGTTATTGCCGTGATAAAATATCCTCAAAAGATTATAACAGCAATAGTGTACAGGAAAAAAAAAGTATTAGTGGCTATAGTGTGACTGAATGGCTGCATTTGAAAAATTGGTCATTCCCTGGCGGTTCATAACCGATTTTCCACCAGTCAAAAAGCAAGTTGTGCTCTGTTAGGTTTATTGTACAAGGCAATAAAAATATTGGCCAGGTTAAATTGTCAGCGTGTTATGACATTAACCATTCTTTTACTGTGCTTAATTTAAGTGTTACTATGATTCATTATGGAAAGAAACTGTCCTTTGCAAGTAAACAGGCGTTTCAGCACTGGGAACAGACAGCAATAATAAATCTGAATGCAAAATTAAATTTCACTTGATGGCTTTCCCCCCTCTTCTTAATGATCACCTTTTTTTTCTTTTTTTCTTTATAGAAATACTTCAGAATTCTTGGCTATTTAGTTTGCAAGATTGTCTTCCAAAGTTTGCATTATTGATGTGATGCCTGGCAGCAGTACTCTACTTAAGAGTGTGACAGCATTTCCATTAAAAAAACCCTTTTTGATGGCTCACTTGGCCATCAAAAGTCGCCTTGTGTTTCATTTGGCATGCGGAGCTGCAGACCTCAGTGCAGATCTGAACCATGTGAGCTGCTCCTCTCTCTCACTCTCCTGCTTAAGGTCAGCAATGCACACACAAAGAATGTGCACACACGATTTCTGTGCACATGGTTTTGTAAATCTGGATCTGTTTGTATTAAATTACAGGGAAATATGCAAAGTTCTGCAGATTTCTATGTTAATTTGCATGCTTTTATCATAAAGGCTATGTGCTATCATAGTAATCTTAATATACATTGACAGACTACACCATAACCACTCCAAAAAGCCATTAGGGTTTATTTTATAAATGTATAATAAGAATCCTTGGTAGATTCAGCATTGCACAACTCAATTTTTTTATTATTATTATTCGCTGACACCTGTAACAGAAGAGGAGCCATTGAACTTTACATCACTAAAGCATCAGACTAGTTTTCCACAGAATCTGGAGCACTTAGGCTGAAATTTTCACTGAAATTTAAGTTACTTAATTCCAAGACACTGCTTTGAAGATTCACATCTAAACTATCCAATAAACAAATTTTAGTGTGATCTACTGGCATCCTGGCTCCTCTGAAAACAATATTTAAGCACTCCAGGGTTTTGCCATAGTTTCAGTTTTACTCTTGCTCCAAGAACTGTTCTGCCAGTGAACCCTGTCCATTGTGATGAGGGATTTTAGCAGTATAAATGATGGTACAATTCATCCCATTGTATCAAGGCTTCACAGTCCAAGCAGTCACTTACCACAAAGACCCTGTACACTGCAAATCCCAGGGTCTTCCATATTTAAGGTTGCCTTCAATTTCCTAGTCATGCTTAAGGCACTTCTAAAGCTAAATGCTTTATTTTTAAATACTACCATCCTTGAGCACGAGTGAATTGTGAGTTTTTCTGCTACACTGAACAATGACATCAAATGATCACGTTCAGACTTTTGAAAGTAGTGTCAGAAGAGGCTCCAAGCCTGCACACACATCCCTGAGAACCTGCTGCACCAGCACATGCCAGAGAACAGCTGGGAGCACACCAAGATGACCAAGAAGGTGTGCACAGGTACGAGCTGGCTGTTTTGTGACAGCCAGGACCTGCAATCAGTGGAGCTCACTTCACAACACCCAAATAGTCCTCAGATGTGGTGACTCAGTGAAATAAAATTATATTGTAATAACCAAAAGTTTCTGCAGGTGTATTCACACATGCAAATACATACAATAGGTGTTTATGGGTGGATGCATATATATATATATATATATATATATATGCATCTATAGGTGGATGCAGCTACATATATATATATATAAAAAATAGATGCATTATATATGTAAAAGGTAGCCACATTTACACATATCTGTGTGTGCTTCCATGAGTCCATAGAGACCCTGAAGTACCCAGCATGTGCACACACCCAGCAGCCCTTCAAGCAGGTGCTGGCAATACCATTTTAATCACAGCCCCACTTTTGCACAGAGGCGTTAAGGGACTCGCCCAATGCCACGCAGCAAACCAAGGGAGAAGCCAGGAAAGCTCATCTGAGCTGCAGTTCAGTCTCCTGGCCTGGTCACAGACTAAGCCCCTATCATGTCTCCCGGTGCTGCCAGCCACGTCCTCTCCTTAAAGAGCAGCCAGTAACCACTCGGCCCTTGTATAAGCCCTGCCACCATGCATAATCAGACACACAGCCTGTCATTGGAATCTATGTCTTATAATTAGGTCCACACAAATGCTGAAACTTCAAAATAGAGTTTAGAAGGGTTTCCAGTACATCTGATGCCACAGGCATCACAGTTCTGCCTCTGGACTTACCAGCTGCTGCTCCAAGGCTTGGGCCAACTGTTGCTGCCAAAGGATACTCAGATGATGTGAGAAACTGGAACATTGAGAAGGGAGTTATTCGTCATCTTTGATGTTGGAACTTCAAGGGAAGTGTGGGCTCCTCTCCCAGCCATCAGTGTGCTCAGAGATCAGCCCTACCTTGATGTTTGCTCTGCTGTTGCTATGGCTTAGTTTGATTTTAGGCATCGGTTGGCTGTAAAAGGGACACAAACATGGCACACTAACCACTACCCAGAATGAGAAGTGCACAAATATCTTTACAAGTCTGTTCTCTATCAGATTCCAACCCTTTCCAGATGAAGTTACAAATGGATTATTCAATTTAAATTTTTTTTACTCTTAAATATGACCTTTTAAGATAAAGTGATTCCAGAGGGCTTCCAGATGACTTGCCATTATTTCAGTGCTGATGGCATACAGACACTGCTAGTGTGAAGAGCAGAAGCCTGCAAGGCAAGGACCATCGTGTTCAATATTGCAAGGAACATAGATTTTACCCAAGGACACCAAAATCAGTTTTTATGCTACCAAATAACTCAGGAGGAATGCTCATATAGAAGATCAAGATTAGCTTAATTTTAAAAATGAATTTGCAACAAAATTTTAATTTAAACAGAGGATTAGAGGAAGAAGGGGAGCAGATTCCCTCCCAAACCACTCATAGTCCCATCCTGATGTGTTTTGTTACCATGGCTGTAATAGATGAACTTTTGGCCCTTATGATGTCACATGAGATTCTCTAGAGTCATCTGAAAAACTGTAAAAGGCTCAGGCATTTCTCCTGCAGCCACACCTCCCTCCAGTTTGGATATGCTGCAGGAAACCAGCCCTGGTGGCACCAGTAGCCACAGCCATTTTTCTTCTGGACTAGGAATCCCTGTCCTGAGAATGACACAAAGTGCTCACCATTTCCAAACTGAGGACATGCACTGGCACCAGCACCAATTCTCTTCCCCATATCTTCTCAAATCAAACAATTTCTTTACACTTCCCACCAATAAAGACACACTTTTTAAAAATCCTTTGTAAAATCTATATTAGACATAAAGTCTTGTAGTTCTCTTCCACTTTAAAAGGAAAAGAAGAGTAAAACTCATAGTCAAAATCACCTTCAGCCAAACCCCCACTGTCAGACAAGTGCATCATAGTGGATTTTGGATTGATGAACCACTGTATTTTAGTTTTTCTGCCAAAGCAACATGGGTCTCATCAGCAGGAAAGGGAATAGAGTGAGACAGAGAGGAGAGGCAGCACAACACACTGCACCTATGCAAGGGCTGCCAACAGGAAAAAGGGCACTCTCTCGGAGGGCAAAGACACAGATGTATGCGAAGGACAGGCAAAGGCGCGGCAGAGACACAGCAGAGGTGGTACTGGGAAAGGCATGTTAGCAGGGAGTGCTTCTGGAGGGCTTGGGGAGAGGAAATGCTGGCAAGGACTGAGCAAAAATGGTGAGATTATCATGCACACACCGAGGCAGCAGAACCAGCTGCACCAATTTTCCAGCCAGTGACCCACGGCACAGGGACAGCTGAAGTGACACAATGCCTGGATGGGCCAGAAGAGAGAGCTTGAGGGAGAAACATTCATGTAGCTCTTGCCACACCCATGCATATTTCTCATTTTTGACAAGATCTCACATTTTTGAATTATAACATTTATGATGATGACCTCATGGGAGAGCAGCCTCCATCCTGGGGGTCTCTGACTCTCCCTGGCTTTCTTTCCATCCTGCTGGAACATCAGACAGCAGCATTTCCCACCTCAGCTGCCACCCTTTGTCCCCTTTGGAAATGCCCTTCCCATACCCTGTGCTCTCCTTAGCCCAGCCTCTGCAACTGCCCCCACCAGCCACCCCTGCACTGTCTCTGGGCTTCTGCACATCCACCAGTAAAATAAAAAAATAAAAACAGAAATACACCCTACAGGTGGAGTTCATCCCCATGTCTTCTAGAGCTGGGTAGTCCTACACAGGATTATATCTGTATCATTGAGATCTGTTTGTATGGCACCCACCACATATCAGCTCTCAAGGCTGCTGAAACGAGGTTTGGGAGAAGATAATTTTAGTACGTGTTGTTCTCTTTCACACAGACACACCCATGTGCACGCACACGTGCAAATACACACTTTCAGGAGGAGAGAGCTTTAATACTGAAAACTTACTTTAACTTCCAGTTTATTTAAGACTTAAAGAGTTTAAGCCAGATTTATTTTGGGTGACAAGTATTTCTTACATCTAAAGGATAAATATTTTTTCCTATTTTAACAACATCTCTTCCCTTTGATTTTCTCACACATGTTGTATTTAACTAATAGAGTACAAATACCAAAACAATGGAATATCCAGGATTAACTCAGCAAATGCCATTAGATTTTGTGCAGGCATAGTATAGAAATGGCACAAAAAACTTGGGATCCTTAAGGATCATTTCCAGTGATTCATTTTCAAAACTAAGGGATTTTTAATACTTGAAAAATTCAATATATTTCATAGAGTCATTACATTTTGTACAGTTCTGAAATAATGCCAATTTTGCAACTTAATTTGTTAAAATGATAATAAACGAGAAGGCTGTCACTTGACAGGGAAAAACTATCTCTTTTTTCTGTTATCTGTTTTGCTGTAAGGTTAATTCTTTATATTTTGTATTTAAATTAATTCGGATTTCTTTCATAATAGGGGGCTTACTATATTATGGAATTAGTAAAGAAATGGGCAAAAAAAGACAGAAAGAGAAGGAGGGGGAGAGGAGAGGGTAGGAAGAGATCAATTAAATAATTTTTTTGTCAAAAATCAGATATGCACATATTTTAGTTTGGAGAGCATATGCTGCTCTTGAAGTGGATCCAAAACTGAGGCAGTGCATTGAACAAAATAAAACCAGCTCTGTAATTATTAACAGAGACATATTCGTGAGGGCCATTTCCTGTAGAAAATGCCACTCTTATTTTCTTTCCTGTATCTTACTCAAATCCCTTAGCAGAGAAGAGAAGGAAGAGACCAAGTTACAGCTTGTGTTTAAGTAATAAGCCATGACCAGCATTGGATTTTTTGCCTATTATCTCACGCCTTGGAATGTTCTGGGTGGCCTGTGGCTGGCCAGACCCACTGGGGGTCTTCTCCCAGTGTATTGGCCACATTCATGAGCTTCAAGGAAAGCAGGAAAGCGAGCCAAATTTGCCAGTGGATGCAATCTATGATCACTTCTTGGCCCAGATGACAAAATAATTCAGACTCCATTGGCATATTGCACATAGACACTGCAACCTGCAGGAACAGGCAAAACACAAACTACAAAGAGGAATAAAGCTTGCAGTGTTTTGCTTTAGAGCCGTAGAAAAGATATGGGAGATGTATCCGAACAAAGGTGATGGTTCAGTCTTGATTTGAGAATTGTTGACCTTCTTGCTTTTGGGGATTTCTTTTTGCACAAGAGCCAAGGAGAAGTAGACACAACTAGTTTAGCAGAAAATCAAGTGAACATTAGCTACTTGGGCAAATATTTGTAGGACTGGGAAGAGGGAAAAAGGCAGGGGAAAAAGTCACTAATCACTAGAATAAGAATAAAGCTGTTTGATAAAGCAGGGACAGATATCAGTTCTTGATGACTAAAAGGCCAAATTATGGTTTTGGGATTACAAATCAGCTGTATATGCTGTCCCTACCCAGCTAGTAGAGGCTGAATTTTTAGAAATATTTTCAGAGTAAATTTAAACAATGGGAAAGGCAGATATGTACTTTCTAGCTCTTATTTTATACTGATTGTTATGATTTGCTTCTCTTGCTGTCCTATTTCTCTTTAAAGTAGGAAGTAGGAGGATCAAGACTTCTCATAAAAAGCCCAGTGATCCTTTATGTTTGTCCTTCATAGGGGAATAAACCATCAACTTGTGATTCTGCAAAGAGTGATCAGGAACACTAAGAAATTACAGACACCTACAGTAATTTATTTGACACTATCCCTCCCCATCACCACACCACCATCAAATATCTGTGATCCCTGCACTTACCAGATGCCACAGGAGGTGTTTGTGTGCCACAGATGGGTCCCTCATCCCCTCAGGGGAGTCTGAAAAATGCAGACAATTGCCAAGGAGAAGATGCAGGTCTCCCATAAGACCTCCAGGTTCAGGGTTCCAAGCTTCTCTCAGTGGGATATGTGGAAAGATGCACTCACCTCTTCAGGTACATCAACTTCATGCACCTTGGATCCAATGAGGAAAAAGATCAAAACACACCCAGAAGAACCATGAACATTTCTGTCTGCATGCTGGTTTGATGCACAGGTTTGATCCCTCCTAAGTCTGAGATTACATTTATGTCAGTACAGGAGAACTCTTTCACTGATGACAACCCTCTGAAAGAATCAAAATGAGAAACCAGCCTTTTTGCTGCATTCAAATTGCCCTAGAAATTTAGACATAGCTCTTAAAAAGGTAAAGATTTTAAAATTGCCATTTTCTGAAGTGCTATTTAATATTATTTACATTATGGAAGAACCCCACAGCCCCAGTAGGCTCAGAGGGACACTGTATTAGTCATGATGCAAATACATACGAAGACATGACCCCTGCCCCAGAGAACTTTTTATCAGTCCCTAATTAACCTCTTCATGATCCTTGAAGCCAGAATAATCAATGGGTCTCTATTCTGACTTTCAATTCATTCAGCTGGGGACGAAGGAGGATCTATAGGAAAATTATTTTTGAAAATATGACTTCTAAATTACCTCCTGTGTGGGACAGCCCTCTAACAAACAATCCTGAGTCTGCCAAATCACTCCTCTTCTAAATAACCAGCTCTCCTTGTACAGCCTCTGCTGCCTGAAAAGGCTTCATTTGTTTTTACTATTATGAATAGTCAAGAATTCAGCATCACATGAATGGGAAGCTTCTAGAAAACTTAAATATGCTTCATTGAGCTTGATGAATGGCTGACTGTTGCATTGTTATAATATATACTAATATACTAGAAATATTACTTTACTGTGATTAAGTCCCATGCATAGGATTGAACAGGAATATTCTCCATCCTGAAGAAAATGTCTATCGACACACCAGCTAAAAAATCTGGGATTTTTAAAAGGTTCATTTGCTCTCAGTAAAAATTCAGCTCTTAGAGATCCTTAGGCACATCTGACCACTAAGATTCCCAGCTCATGTCTGTACAAACATGAGCTGTATCTAAATCCAAATTGAATGGTTGGAACCCCTCTCTGGCAGTGTCACCCATAACACCTTCCTCCACTCCCTGTTATAATATAAGGATTGCTTTTGTTTGAGGAAAGGAGGCAAGAAAACACTCCTTACGAGCACTCTCAGCGGTTCCGCGGGAGGACAGAGCCGGCTGCCTGCACTGCTGGATGAGTACTTTGGAAGCTCAGCTCAGGAGAAATAGGATGACATTAAGGGCAGTGACTGGGTAGGTACAAGAGCAGGTATGAAAAGAGAGAGGTGGTGTAATTAATTGAAGTAGTGGTGCCCAATGGATTTTAGATAATAGATGTCATTAAGGGTGATTCAGAAGATTGAATTGTACAACACAAATCAGTGTGGAAGCTGTGGAACAAACCAAGTAGAGAGAAGCATCACTTCGCTACTTACAGCAGAGAAGTGTTGGTGTGCTTTGTGCACTGCCATCTCTAAAAGGGACTGAGCTAACAAGAGAGATGATTAGTTTTCTCAGGGCAGAGGTTAAGGATGTTAGCGAGAGGGTTGATATGTTATAGTCAAGAGAACTGGGAATGAATCCTGTATTTGTGCATGTGGAAATTAAATGATAACAGAAAGGCAGCGAGAGATGTTTCAAAAGAGGTTGCAGCCTTAAAGGAGAGAAAACTACATTTTTGGTACTGTGCTAGTTCTTCATATAAATTCCTAAGTAAATCTTGGCAAACTTGCCCATGCAAATGACTTTTTGGCTGGCACCATTTGCAAACGCCAGATTAAGACAGTGAAATTTGCCTGGCTACAGCTTTGACTTAGAGGAGAATATTGCAGAGAAAGCTGGGGGACACAGGGACAGACCGCACATTACATGATTTTGAGGCCAGTTTCATTTTATAGAGCACCTTTGTCCTGCAGGCTAAATAAAATGGGTTACAAGTAGTGTGTCAGGCATCAGCAGGGAAGCCAGTGGCAGCCCACGACAGTGATCATGTGCTCAGCAATGTGTGTTATATCATGGACATCAACATAATTTATAAGCGCAAGGTAATTGTTGGCTAGAAAGCTGCAATAATTGCTTCCTTTTCTGAGAAGGTTTTATTGTCTCCAGCATCTGCTGTCTGAGACTCGGGCCAAGGCTTCCACTTGCCTCTCTTACATCTTGACTCTGCAATGCCTGAGCATGGCCACCGAGGTTATTTGGCCTCTGGAGGTGGTGGAGCAGGTACAGATGCTGAA
>WBNO01023725.1:137677-215177 GCA_013400575.1 Peucedramus taeniatus | reverse complement strand
GCAAGTCCCGGAAGAGTCCCTGACTGGCTGCACATTCCCAGCCCTGTCCCACAGCCTTATCCCTCTTCTGAAGCCTGGAGCAGGTGGAAGGACTCTGGAAGGACCACGCTCTTGGCCTTTTCCTGCCCAATTGCACAAGGTTAATGAGACCTGCAGAGGAATCACTGCTGGAGACAGGGCAACACGAGCCTTGCAGAGCATCACATCTGGAGTCCAGAGGAGCTTGCCTCCCCCATTTGCATTTGCTTCCCACTCCCTCATATGGAGCAGGATCAGTGATTCCCCTTTGCAAAGAGCTTGAACAAGGACTGTGGAAGAGGAATAAAGGGGAAAGGAGATTTGAAAATGAAGTCTAGTTATTTTTTAATCTCATACCTGAAATTTATAGCATCATTCTCCCCTCTGAATAAACAACTATTCTGTCCCCTCCAATTACAACGCACAAAGCTGACTGCTACATGCAATGTCAAATTTACACTGGTGCCTTTTATCAGGATTTCCTTTCATATTGCTCTCTAAGCAATGACTTTGTAAGGAGATTAACTGCATTATATGCCACACATTAAACAAACCCACATGTATACAACACAGCTTTTAAGAGATTTCTCTTCTCCCCAGGATAGCCCTTCCTATCTTAGAAGGTCTTGGTTTTTCTTGGGTTTTAGCACCCTATCCCTCAAGCACTGGTCCACTACCACCACCACCAGAGGGGAGTTCAAGGTATACCCAGTATCCATCAACACTGCCAATAAATCAGGTGGAGATAGCTTTATTATTCTTATTTCATGGGGAAATTGCTGATCAGCTCTGCTTGTTATCCAAGATAAAGGCAACAGGAAAAAATGCAGAGACTTACAACAAAGATAAGGCATACATTTTCCTACAAAGGCATCTTCTAAAGGGAATTCCTTTAAAAAGTTCATTTAGTTTTCTCCTTAATACTTGTTCTTTTTTTTTTTCTAAAAGCTATTCTTTCACTAATTTCTACAGTTTACAAAATTCAAACAAAATAAAACCTGACAAAAACAAACCACAATCTTCCCAAGTGTCATGCAACCCACAGCAACATAACTGACAACTTTATATATATTCAGTGACATAAATTGTGGCCACCATAGATGTTTTCCAAGGCACTATCTAGTTCTTGTAAGCACCATATTTCAGGAGACTGCTCAGAGTAGTAATTTTTGGCTGAAATGGATCCCAAATACTCGTGTAGGTGGAACATGGGTGGACTCTTCCTTCCCACAGACTCACCTGGTACCAGGCAGTGACACCCAACAAGAGAACCTGGGTGGGTGAAGAGCCAGTTGTTCTCCCTCTGGTTGCAGGCTTCTTTCTTTGCTTTCCAAGAACTCAGCAGGTTCTTCATATGGCATTGTTCCATTTCATGTTTCCTGCTCTCATCCACACAGCACTGTCATCTCCCCAAACCTGCAGATCTGGGATGCTGGAGAGGATGTTTCCCCCTGCCACTCCCTCCTGCCTTCCCTTGCCTCCTTGCAAGACTGTGGAGTGTTTCTTCTCCCAGCTCCTTGCTATTTATCACATCTCTTCCATCACCTGTAGTGCTTTTCCCAATTTCTATTGCTCTTTGCCACATTCTTTTCCTTGGCTTTCTATCAACACTCCTGGCATCCCTGAAAATTTCAGTTTTTTAATTCTTTACCTATCAAAGCTACTAAAACAAAACACTGGAATGATTGACCTTGACATACAGGTCTAAGAAAAAACGATTTTTTTAATTACTCTTACCAACACTGAGTATTATTACTGAATCAGTTAATGAAAAACAGATCAAATATGCTTCTCTTTTTGTAGGGGCTGAAATAATTAAAATGCATGATGTAATTGTCCATACTTTTTCTGTGAAAATAAGAAACCTACATTCAACAGCTCCATGTTCAGCTGTTTTTCCAGCTGGAAAGATGGAAAAAAAAATTAGAATATCCATTCATTCTCTGAGGAGGAAGCGACCAATCTTTATACAACATAAATTATTTTATCTAGAACTAATATTTTATATTTAACATAGAAGCTGATCCAAGATCTTGGCTTCATCCAGATGAAAGGCAGGCTGCTTGTATATTGGTGAGGCAATCCTACTTAACTAAAACTAGAATTATGCACATGGAAACTACTTCTATAGAAACAAACTTAAGGGAAATAAAAACCTGAAAAGTCTGAAAGCAGTCATCAGCCAAACCTTTCTTCAAAGGGACATTTTCCAGGTACTAAAATGATGAGAAGGCATTATACATGCAGCCTAAGAAGTTCTTGAGGTGAGGCTGTATTGTGTTCATGTAGGCAGTAACATCAAGTTTCCTTCCTCTAGTGTACCCCTCTGGGCTTTAAGCACACAAATGATGGAACATTTGCACCTGGCAAGAGACCAATAAAACAAAAATGTCCCTAAGATACTGGAGTAACACACCTACACACCCACACAAGTAGTAAGAGATTGATTTGCTTTCCAACAGGAACTACAATCCTACAATCTCTGTGACCCACAGACTCTCAGAAAGAAAGTGATGTTCACTCTTTACAAAACAGTATTTCAGAGTGTACCATTTGCCTTCTCAGGGGAGCAGGAATGGGATGCTCACCCAGGGTGGTAGCAGAAATATGTCCAGCAAAAAGGAGGAGCACAGCCAACCCCCTCATTATTCAGACACCCATGTGATGCTGGGGACACCAGAAGCAAGGAGTCACCTTGGCCAGGACCAGCTGCAGGGGCAGCAATGGAGCCTGTAAGCTCCTCTTGCCCTTTCCATCCCAGGGTGGGATTCTGCCTCTTCCTCAGCAGCCTCACACACAGAACAAGCACCACTGCAGGTGACTTCACATGGCTTTGCTTCCCTCATACACACTCAGGTGTGCCTGCACACATGCTGACACAGGGGCACATACTTCTGATCCTTTTGTTTGTTGCAACCCTGCATCCATGGTAAATACATCCATCCTGCTGCAGTAAATCATCATTTTACAATGGATATATATACCTATATTATTACTGTAATACTGATGTACTGAACCATTAGTATAAAAAAGCAAGCAGGTGATAAAAATGATGCAAAGACTCCCATAAAGTAAGAAACAAAACCCAAACTACTGTAGCAAACATTAGCACTGAGATAAGTAAATTAGTGATTATTCTGGAGATAAATTAGTGGGGAGATAGGGGTAGGTAAAGTATATGTGGCTGCTTGTATCTTTTGCAGTTGGGAGCTGTGAGCTGCATCTTCTAGAATCTATGTAGTGTCAGTGCAATAATATGGATGGATATTTAAGACTAGGCTATGACCATGACTCTGAGGCAATTGCCTTCCATAGAAGTCAGCACACCAGCAAATTTCATCCTTATTAACTTCGCTGCTTTTATACATCGCACTAATTAAAAACCCTACCATAAAAGTTGCTCTCAGACACTTTGCATAGAGTAAATATGCTGTGGGAATCCAGTGTAACTGCAAATTTGCCTCTAAGTAGAAAACAGTCAGTGACCCTGAAGAGATCAATTTTTAGGCAGCCATACAAGGTATCCATGGAAGAGAAAGATTAACTCTTCTCAGCCTATTTCAAGACTCCCAGTGAAACCAAATCTTCAGAGAAAACATACATACAGAATGGCTTTGGAATCCAGACCTAATATATGGAGAAACTTTCAAAGCAGGTCATTTATTTGACATAATTGTGCTAACATCCCTTTAAGCTGTGCAAACCAGAAAGATCATTTCAAAATATTAACTTATTTCTTGCTATCAACAACAATGCAATTAATTCCCCTCAATAAAGATTGTTTTTGCAAAAGAGCAATAAGGTGCCTCTGCAGGGGGCATCATTATCATTAAATAATCACACCCCAGGAGACGCGAGGCACTGCGCTGCACCATGTACATTTTAGCACTCCAGAGTATGATTAGTTTCTGTTAACCACACCCCAGAACAGCTAATTGGGAAAAGACTATAAACTGAGGAGGGTTCTGGATTTCTTTTATTTTTGGAACTGAGTAGGGAAGCCAGGAAGTTTCTTTAGCAGTCCCATGGAAAAGGTGGCCAGGTGTGGTCTGGCAAGGCGCCGTCTTGCTCTGGCTGTCACTGGAGCCCGTAACGCCAGCCTGCTGTGGAAATGCACATTAATACCTGCATCCTCAGAAAATCACATGAGCCATCATCCCCCATGGGCAGCAAGGGGCTGAGTTAGGACTTTAGGAGAATGTGTTTTCATATGAAAACCAAACCAGGCCCAGCTGTTCTGCACAGATAGAATCATTAAAGCTGGAAAACACCTCCAAGATCATGAAGTTCAACCTTCAACCTCATACCATATCAGGAAATGCCACATCTACTCACTTTTTGAGCACTTCCAGGGAATGCTGATTCCACCACTGCCTATATATAAGCAGGAAAACAGACATATATTATTTTAATAGAATGGCTGCTTCTTATCTGCTGGATGTTTTATATCATTTTGGACAGTCTGCTCTGATATATGACAAACCTTTGGAAATAGATGGAATTTTTTAAAAATATGTACTTCCAGAACATAGATAATTGCTTTGCATGGTGCTGGATTTCTGAGGACTCAGTGGTTGGGGTTTTTTTCCCTGTTCAAACCAGTGTCTTAACCAAAGAATTCACCCTAGCAATTAGATACCCCTGCTATGCATGGAAGCTATGACAATTATACTCTAGATTTGTCAATTTTGTCCTGCTGAAAAGAACACGTAAGAAAATTGTGAATCATCTCACAATTTGGTTGGGAATAAAGCAACCTCCTCATTTTGGAGATGAAATTCAAGCCTGCTTTGACAGCCTGAGGCATGACTTCAAAGGCAGCTGCATGGGCACAGGATCAGCACTGTGTATCCAGAACCATGTGCAAGGGTAAAGAAGCTCAATGACTACCCCAGGGTGAGCCAAGCCTCACTGCTGCAGTCCTAGCAGCCCTTTTCTGGGATCCTGCAGGCCCCTCATTAGTTTCTGAGGATGTGAGGGAAGCAGGAATGCAGGGGAATGGTAATTCCTCAAGGGATGGTGTGGACACCAAAGAAATGCCCCCCATGGGTGTGGAGGGCACACACCCAGGACGAGGCCACATGACCAGGGACAAAGAAGATTCCACAGCCCCCTGAAGACTGTGAGAAACTGTGGCCACAGGAAGTCCTTACCACACACTAGCCCTCTGGGGGTAGAGTATGACTCCTAGACCTGTGTAGGTGAGATTAGTGAGCAGCACTTGCTGCTTGTATTCCCAGCTTGGGCTATCTGTATTCAGTGCTGTTACCCATTTCTTGTCAGAAATTTAGAAGACTGAAAATTTTCTGCAAGACCCTTGGGCTGGGTGCACCAAGTCTTACCAAAGAGCCTTCCTTCCTCCTCAGGAGCCAAGAATTTTGCTGGGTTGGGAGTGTCATTAAAGCTGAATTAGCAAAGCTTCTCCCATTCATGGGGCAGACCAAGTTGAACAATGGCTGTTCAAGAGAATAAAACAAAAATGAAAAAGGAATTAGAGATACAGTAATTCAAATGAAACAAACAATACCATATGCATGAACAAGCAATATGCTTATTGTTAACAGAAGTTATTTTATAATCAATATTTAAAGTATTTTATCAGGAGTGTAACTGATACTTCATGACTATGTATGTGCAGCCACTAAGGTATAGATTTATAAAAATGAGGGTTATCATAGCTTCAGTGTAGCAAGGCACAGCCGTTTTAAAATTGAAATTCTCAGATTTTATCAGTTATCTATTTCCACAGGATAATGTAACTTTACAATTACTTAGCTCATAAAGAACTAATTTCATTCAGCTTCCAATAAATACTTTCAAAATAGGAGTCTATAGCAAGATTTCTTGAGTGGTCGAATCATGAACAATAATGGTCATACAGACTTTGAAGGAAAGTCTTGATAATGAGATTAATACCTGCAGGCTTCCCTCACAAAGATGTAGTTTTATAAGCAATTAATAATAACCTCCTTTTTCTATTTTTTTTTGTATTACAAAGAAAATAAGTTATTGATTTCAACTGCAAAAATAACTATTTGCATAACATTGTTGATTGTATGTTCTACTAGCACAATCAGGATTAATTGAAGCAAAATATTTTATTATTTTTAAATGGGTAAAGATTTTATATATATTAGCATTTGAATCTGATTAGAACAGTCTGTTTACCAGCACTGTTAGGAGAACAGCTCATATTACCATATTCAATCCACACTATGGCATAAAGCTTTCCTTTGACACCTCTGTACAGACTCGTGGGCAGACTTTTGAAGGTACTCCTAGATTTTAAAAATTATGAGTACTAGCAACTATTTCTCAGCTTATCTTACACTCTAGATATGATTTTCTTAATTAAATATTGTGAGTGAAACAGCACACAGTGATCTATGGGAATTTTGCCACTGATTTCCATTTTATTCACCTGATAAACCCCATTTTTGCCCCCATGTTTGAATGTTGGAGGAAGCTCACCTGGCAGAAGGGCAGCCAGAGCATCTGAGTGCAGCCTGTGTCAACTGCTGATGAAGGAAGATCCCCTGCCTTTGGGTGGTGCTTCTGCTCTGGGGAGGGAAGTGTCAGGTGCTACAAGTTTGAGAACCTGGATACATCCTTGACCTGCAACAGGGCAAAGCCACAACACTGTGATGAAATAATGAAATTCCCACCACGCTTCAACCTTCTGAATTGGGCATATTTCTAAACAGATCACATTTGCTATGAAACCACATCTAAACTTTATTTTATATTTAAATTGTATGCATGGTTACCTTAAATTAACTGGTTTCTGAGAACAGCTTTTTGGCGAGTACAATGGTTTCAAGTGTAAAACTGAGGCAGCCCAGTGATACCACTTTTAACTTGATGAACTAGTCATGCAATATACTGGCTCATTAAAAAAATGATATTCGTACTCAGGTTCTCAGTCTGAGTAAACACCAAATTCTTTCTGGTTCCCAGACTGAAAGACTTTTTTTCTGTAGGTTTTTTTTTAAATTAATTCATCATCAACCAAATGACTGACATCACACTGAGCAGGAGCTTTGGTAGCATCTTTTCTCATCTGATGTTCCCTCCAGCCACCAGCAGCCAGAAAACATGTGTGCTTTGCTGGGCCAGGTGTCTGTGAGAAAGAAAATGCATCCTCTGCTTGAAACAGCAGCACTGGATTGCTGTGGCTGGGAAAAAGGAGTTCTTCTACACTGAAGGCAGAAATTGATCACTTCATGTGCATGGTAAGAATTCATCTTATGGTCCCCAGCTCAGTCACCATCACAATATCAGAGCTGGTTTTTTGTCTAGCTGGGTTATGCACAAATTTTGGACAGTCACCAGTTCAGGAGAGGAACCTCATCTGATCTGTTTTCTCATGTTTTCTTTCCCTGAACAACTCCCAGCTGAGATAGATGCAGTCAGAGACTTAACCAGAGAATTTTCAAATCTTCCCACAGCAATTAATATAAAAATTAAAATAAAAAAAGAGTAGGAAAGAGAATGTTTGGGGGGGCAGGGGGGCAAGAGGGAGTGTCAAGATTCATGGACATTAGGTTTTAAAGATGAGTACTATTTAGGACTATTTTTTTTGCCCCAGTATTTGACTAGCTCAACTTGCTAGCAGGAAAAATTATTTTAAACTCAAACAAGTTCTTGAATTTCAGCTGGTTTGAATTTTTAAAATCTCTGATAGTCTGGCTAGTCATCCAACATGAATAGAAACAAAATAAAATGACATGGGACCAGTCCACAGGCAGATTAACAGGCAAGGAAAGCACAGAGAGAAAAATGCAGCAAAAAATTAAAGGAAAATTCTAAATATCTAATAAATCTGAGAACTTCATAAACATTTTACACAGAAGAAAGAAACAAAATATGGCAACTAAATTATGCATTCAGAATCGTATGCTTAACTGGGATACTTCGCACTTGGATTTTGGTGAATGCCGCTTTTAAATCCATTGCAGATGTTCGTATTCATAACACGACTATGCCCAAATTTAGCCAATATCAAACTGCTTTTATATGTATACTACAAATATCAAATGCCTGCAAAAGAGGCAAGAATTAAAAAGTAGAGAATATAAACTGGACTGTGAAAGAGGAAAAGGAGAATAGATGAAAATCATTTTTAGAAACATCAGTCCTTGGAAAAATCACTATTAGCAAATTATCAGTTGCTTCTTCAAATAATAAGACTTTTAATCAATATGCAAAAAAATAATCAATTCCATCTCTCATTTTTTTATCCTTCTTTCTTTTGCTTTCATATTTTATGTACAGTAACTCACATTTCTCAGCCCACTGTGTAGCTATGAACTGAAAGCAAATATTCAGACAGTAAATGAAGCTGCAGTTTGTATTTATAATGCTCCTATAACTATGTATATATATATTATACAATCTCAATCTCTGTTAAAAAAAGAAGCAGTTCAATAGAAAGAGATCATTTTATTAAAAAATCATGAATGCAACTGCACTCATTCAACCTTAGAAATGTTTTGATGGCTTTTCAGTGCTGCAATATATTTAGATGGGAATATGTCATTAATATAAACAGCAGAATAGAAACTATTAAACTAACACAATTTAAAACTGAGCAAACCTGAGTATTTGATTAAAGTTTTTGTGCATTCTATACACTTGAACAGGTAACATAGAAGCATAATATTTTTGTTGATTTTTAATTTGTTAGAAGTATTACAATTGAAAAGCTAAATTTTCCAGTAGTTTGTATTTAGAAATTAGAAATCTGGTCCTGTAGGAACTTCTTTAGTCTTATTTTCCAGGCTATACCCTGAATTTCAAACAAAGTTTAAGACAGAAAGCAGCAATGATGCACATTATAGGAACCATCTTCTTTGTTACAAAGCAACACTGAATGTGCTGAGTTTGAGTCAGTGTACATTTGGTAACTTTCAGTGACAAGAATAAAATCCAATTCCATATATGCTTAATGCATAAAGAATTTTTTAGAAGATTTGCAAATAAAACACTATGGTCAGAAAGGTCATCCATTAATATGTAGTCAAGCCTTTAATGGATGTGTTTATTTTTCTAGACTGAATAATTAGCTGAGCATTTTTTTCCCCCAGAATAACATTGCATTGCATAAATGCAGAGACTTGCTTACTAAAAACAATTTAAATTACACCTCGCACGCAGTATGTGCAACAACTGTGCTCCTCTCTCTAGGATATTAGGGGTAAATTTTTAAAGCAGTGCACAGAACATAATCTTGTTATTTCCTAAATGGATTTGTGTGCTTAAGACTCACACACTGCTTTGAAAAATTACCCCTTCAGAAGATTGACCTGGGCAAAGAACCGGAGTTTTAAACCTGGATTGAAGCAGAAGTTGTAACCCAGCTTGGCAGCAAAGGCTGGCTTAGCAAAACGACTTGCTGTAGTCATACTACTGTTTGAATGGCCAAATTAAAGAAACTAATTCTTATTCTAATCACATCCAGTGGAATTCTGATATGCTGACACCCAAAATTATGGCTCTGTCATTAGAAAGAGAATGAGTCGGAATGTTTTGAAATTTTTTCTGTAAATTATGAAATAGACAGGGGCCCAAATGACACGATATGACACTTTTGTTTTTTGATTATACAGTTAAAAGTTTTTAGTACTCAGCTTCATTTCAAGGGTGAATCACATCAGAGTGGATCTAATCCAAATGAAATACCTTTAAGATTCTTACTTCTTCAACTATTAGAGATCTATCATGTCTCCTGCATGAAGCCTCATTTTCGTGTTAGAACAGATGGGCAAAATTGTCATTAACAGAAACTGACAACTCTAAAACTGAAATATAGATTTAGAAAGAAATCTAATGAATTAAATCAATGTTATTGCAATGAAAGCCAAAGAAATTAATAGTGATTTGTAAAGTTACCCTCTATTTTAACCTCAGTATATTTTAGTCAGTGTGATTTTACATTCACAATACCTTTTCAGACTCATTGTTAATGTCTTACTGTGTAATACACTCTTGTCTTAATATATCATCCACTCTTAGGAGAGTAGGACTCTGGGCTCCATTCAACCAGACCAGCCTGCAAGATGCTGAGAAACATGACAAATCCAGATTTCCCCCTGTCCTGCAGCACAGAGGCAGTGGCACTCGAGTTTCATGCACTTCTAGAGAAGACCCCCTATGTTTACACATTTCTAATCAAAATTACTTATAAGGATGCTCAAAACTCACTTCAAATAAACACTCAGGTTTTTTAAAAGCTTATTTAAAGTATATATGTCATTTATTTCCAGCTTTTTAGTTCCAAAATAAAATATTTTCCAGCTAATATGTTTTGCTAGATATGTGGGGGTATTTTTTTTCACTTACATAGTAATACAACAATTAAATTTTTTGATACAGCACATATAAATCCCTGAATGAGGACAAGCACCTTCACATTGTCCAAGGACACTTTGTTGTGAAACTATGGAAGCTAGTAGGCAATATATCAGATGGTTATAAATTAATTATCAGAGTCAAAAGACTCATCCCAAATTGCAATGGGAGCAGAAGCAACATTCCCAAAAGCCCTCCCGGGCGAAACAGCTGCAAACTCTGCTAGTCAGAGCTGCTCTCACCCTGCCCATGTTCACAAAGCTGCACGAGTCTCACAACTTTCTACAAGATAACTGTTTTCCATTTAGCCTTTTTTCTTTCTCAGATAGAAGGGTTTATTTTGGTAATCTGCAAGGAAAGAAAAAGCAGAATTCCATACAACCCCTTTACCCTTGTAAGTACAGGTAGGCAGCTGCATGGAGTCTCCTTTCCTGGGGTCTCCCTCCTTCAAAAGCCATCTGCACACAGTCCTGAGTAATGTGGTCTAGGGGACCCTACTCGAGCAAGAAGGTTGGACTAGAAGACCTCCAGTGGTCCCTGCCAACATCACCTATTCTGTGATTTAATAGCACCAGTGTTTATTCATATTGTAAGGCAAGGCTAGAAGTAAAAAAAGCAAAACAAACTGTACAGCTGAAATACTAGAAATGGTGCTAAAACTCACACCCATCAGCCTGATAGAGAATTCAACAAGGGAAATGAGGCTTATATGTCATTGGTGATACTAAACCTGATTTAAGAAAAAGAAAAGTACATGTGCTTGGTTTCTTTATCAGTAACAGCAAGGTTTCAGAAAGGGAAGAAATACAAAATTTGAGCTGAATCCTTTAAAGCCAAAGACCTGCTATTTTCAGCTGTATTTCAAACCACAATGTCATAAAACTGTAGCTTTGTGTGTCATGTTTCAGCAACTGCTGTTTATAATGTCATGCAAGACCAATAACATATTTGATTGTAAAAAGTATTTATTCAATTGTCTATTTTACCAAATAAAATCTTGACTCAATATTTCCTACTAACAGGTTTATATCACTTCCCGGTCCTACTTTCTTAGCATCTCTTGGCTGCCCTGCTTTTATAAACCCAGCAGTTTTCTTGCATCTTTCTTTCACCTGCTTTTGTAGTGGGTAAAGGCAAAAAGTCCAAAGGGGTGTGCAGATTGCAGCACATTTGTCAGCATGGAGATGACAACAGGCAGGGTGAGAACTCTCCTCCCCTCACCCTGACTGTGACCATTGAGTCACCAACAGGCAGAATATTTCATCTTAGTTCCTACTGAGATCTTTAAAGAATCTCAGAATAGATCCATGATACTGGGTCTGGAATTTGCTTACAGACATAGGCATAGGACCTTGTCCAACAAGACTGAAGAGCCATCAGCTGACTGACAACTCACCCCCATACACGCATGCAAAGCAGCAAACACACATCAACTGCTTTGAAAAATAAGGTCTGTGGAAGAGAAAGAAACAGAAAATTATTTCGGAAGCTCAGAGACTTAGTAATGAAGGCAGTGTTCAAAAGATACTTAAAGAGCATTACAGACAGAGTAAGGGTTTAAAGCGCTATTTTTAGTAATGTTCAATAAAACATGCATCTGCTATATGTTTTTGATTTCATGAGGAAGCTTTTTCTTCATGACACTACAGCAGGCTTGTCAAACTTCAGTCTAGTACAAATCATTTGATTGAAAAGTGCGACAGAGACACAAACAACAGAATACCACCTCCAGAAACCTCTTTTTGTTTCCAAAAATTTCCATTTGGATTCAGAGGCTGAGGATGAAGCCAAATAAAAACACGGTGTGCCACTGAAATGAAGATGTTTTATTAAGAGCAATCTCGTGCCAGCAATATCCGTTATTCTCCCCACATGCAGCAAACTCTCCCATACATTTTTTAAATGCAACTAACCTTATTTTATTAAGCAGATCAATCTAGAGTGGAAAGCGTGATTTTAATTGCAGTTTTGCGTGTAGCAATGAGATTTGGGAATTCCCCACGCACTTTTTGAGGGGCTTTTTTGGGGGGTAACCCCTCCAGACCCTGCCACGCTTCCCGAGTTTCCTGGTGCTGGCAGGTTTTAGGTATTCAGCACAGCCTTCACCTTGCCTCACTCCCTCATGCATTTTGCTCCCCTATTTACACAGGTCACACCCTCGGTGCTGTGCCAGCCCTGAGCCCTCTCCCTGCTGCCCAGCCTGTCTCTGGCCCTGTGGGTCTCACCTGGGGACACCCCGAGACCCCCAGGGCGGGGAGGGAGAGCCAGGCAGGGGCACTGGAGCTCTGCAGCCGTGTGCCACAGCCTGTGCCTCCCCCAAAATGGATGCGAGGCAGTGATCTATTTTACTCCGTGTGATTAGTGCCAGACTAACTGTTCAAAGGGAAGCCAGCACTACTTCACTAATTTAGTCACATACAATATTAGGTCTTTGAAATATGCCTTATGTACAGCCTGCATTACCTTCTACAGACAAATACAAAAACATGGTCAACATTTGCAGTAAAATTATCATAGAAATGCCATCTGAAACCTTATTTCCTTTTGCAATGTGCATTTCACAAATAACTTGTATTAAAATTATGTTTTACAGGGCAGAAATAGAAAACAAATACTCCTAGTAATTTAAACAGGCATTTGCATAACATGACTAAAAACATGTTAGAAAAAGAGTTCTGCAGCTGGAAGAGTGAGGTAAAAATACAGATACAGTGATTTTAACACAATGTAAAAATGTCTTTTAGCTGCCATAATTAGTGAATTAAAGTGTACTTTCATCAAAACCATTCTAACTAAGATTACTATTATTGTTCTCACACACTGCTTCCTGCTTGTTCAATAGCACAGTATTAGTAACAGGTAAATCACAGATTTCCAGAAAATCTCTTTACTGCAACATCACCCAAAAATATTACCTCGTTCAAGCCTCCGCCTTGCAAAAACCACTTCCTCTTGTGACAAAATTGTTATTTACAAAGCCACACTCTTGCTCAAAGTGTTTTAATATTAATTATGTCTTTTGTTTAAAAACTGGATTACCCTGTGACACTGGGGAGTTTACAGGAGCTCACAGAGCAGAGTGATGCCAAGCCCAGCAGCTCTGGGGACCTGGGAGTGCTGTGGGTGGGTGCTGGCAAGATTCTGCCCTTGGTGACAGGGAGGAAGGTGTCACTCATGGCTGGGGTGAAATTATAAGGGAAACTAGGGAAACGTCTCCTACAAGAATAAAAGAGGAAATTGAGGCAGATGCATGGGGGCTGCAAGGGCAATCAGGAGCAAGTCCCACTGGAGGAGGGAAGGAAAGAGGCAGTGGTCGCTCCTGGGAGCTGAAATAAGATTATCAATGGACTTCAGACAGGCCACATCAGACCCGGCTTAGGCGAGATTGGATTAGGTATTTTAAGCCTTCTGGCACAAAATTCTTCTATGGAGAACTCCTCTGATGGTCTATAGGAACTTGTAGTTCTCATTTTAAAAAATTGTGCTATTCTCTACAACACAGAGATTCTTAAATATTTAAAAGCCTCCTCCATTGGTTGTTCATCAGATTGATTACGATGCATATTTCAGCAGTTTTTTTCTAAAAATGCTCATCAGAGGATCAAGAAACGAGGTGTTCTGTGTGCTCTACATTGATTCACACTATTTCATTTTAATTCCAAAATACTGAATTCAGAAAACTGCCAAGAAAACAAAGCAGGAAATGTTTGTGTTTTGCTGTATGTTGCATATGCTCTATGGTAACCAAGAACACAAAAGAAATAGATGATGTTGCATTTCTCAGCCTATCATTCACTAGCAAGCAAGCAGAGGAATAAAAACCAGAAGCACTGTAACTTCCCTCTGAGTACCTGCATATTTTTTGTTCTAACTTGGTAAAGAACAGAAATCTGCCAAGCTTCATATGCTACTTACCTTGTTTGAGCTCTCTCATTCAAATTAAATTTAAGCATAATTTCACCACCAAAAGAATAAAGCCATGCATATCTCCTGAAAATTAGCATCAAACTAGCCCAGATTAAATACCTTTGTGAAGGTCTTGGGTTAAAGAGGGTGGTTTTACTTTGCCTCTACCTTTGTGAGAAAAGTTCAGAACCAAACAATCTTGTTTAGTTTGTACTTTCAAGGATACAGATCAAATGTATCTTATCACCAGATAAATCTGACATTCGTATCACCTTTGAGGCACACTGGATTCCTGCTGTGTTACTTTCCCTCCTAAATTACCTTCACAAAACATGGTACCAATAGTTAAATGAGTTTATTATGGTATCTTGAGATTTAAAGGCAAGAAATGTATTATTGACACTGCACATTGTAAAATACAACGTCATCAAATCCAAGCATTACCTCTCAACCCAGAAACTGGCTTTAAGATATAGAGAGCTGGGATGAAGCTCATTACAAAATTACAAAAGTGCTTTCTTATCCTTCCTTCCACCCAAAGTAAACCTTTATGCAGGAATGGCCATCTAGGGATTTTCCATCCCACCCCTCCATGTTTGAGAAGAGATATCATGGCACCATAGTGGTTCTAATCTTCTTTTTACTCTAACTGAAGAGCATGGAACAAAAGCAGGTTTATTTAATTCTATTAATATTAAAGGTGGGTTGGCAATGATGCCTTTCTTGTGTTATCAACAGTCTCTACACTAACCCAACAACACTTACTGAGTGTGAGGCTACACTACAAAAACATTAAAGATGATTTCTCTTTGTTCACTGACACCACTGCAGTTTTACCAACAATAAAAGCTACTGTGTGAAGAGCACCTTCTTTCCTTCTAGTTCAGCCCATTAGCCAAAATGGTTAGAGGTGACAGTACTTTTAGTGGGCTCCAGCACCGGTGCTTTGGTAATAAAGATTTTTCTAGCAAACAAAGGTGACCATTGATCTTAACAGGTACTACTCAAAAAAACATTTGGAAAGAGTAAATTCTCAGTGAAAGAATAATTTAGACTGAAAACCAAAAGGTAAGCATCCTAGACAAGATATTTTCTTGCCTTCCCAGTGCATTTTAAGGACAGATAAAGGCCATTCTGCAGAAGAAATACTTCAGAAAAAAAAAAAAAAGGCTTCAAAAGTAACCCCAGGAAAATAAAATTAGCTTTCCAATGCTGTATGTCAGTTTTATGCCCCTCATCTAAGCAGTTCAAATGAACTTGCACTCAAATGTTCTTAGATATTGGTGCCATGGCATTTATATTTCCAAGTATGCAAGGGACACATGCACACGAGCAGAAGCACCAGGTCTAGAGGGCACCATTATATTCCTGTTTATTTCCCCAGTTACAGCAGGCTACAAATGCATGCTATTTATTGCTATTTGTCCCTCTGCAGACATTCAACCTTAGAATTTTTATCCTTCTTTTGTAATTTTTCTGTTTTAATATTCTCTATCATAGAGGGTGCTACCAGTCTGATTATTTCTTGGCTTACATTGCCTTATTTGCAACAGTTTCCACCCAAACCTGTTTGGTTCAAAATGTCAGTGAGCAAAATTTCACCCTTGAGACATGAAAAGTGGAGAGACCAATGATAGTGAAGAATCTGAAAGTCTCCCAAGTCCATTTCCAAGCAATAACCATTTGCCATTTCCACCTCCCAGTCCACAAGAAATTCAGTGGGCAAAGTCAAGGCAAAGACCCCATTCATCTTTCCTTTGTGTTTGCAACACCAATTGCAGCTCTGAATTGATAAACTGTTATTGATGTTAGAGATCAATGAGATTAAGCATGTGCTTAACTTTAATCACATAAATAAGTCCATTTCTGAATCTGGGCAGCATTATCCATCACTGGGCAGAACTAAGCTCTTTCTGGATAATTAACACTTCATTTGCTTTACCATGGTCAGTGGTCCTCACATATGGTATGAAGAATTGCATATATTAAGAGCCTGGTTCAGAATCCAGAGTCAAGTACATTCTTATCTGATGAAGTTTATTGTACCAGGGAACAGCCTGGAATTACTGGCATTGTTCAGCCCATGCTTTGCTAAAGTGAAGGGGTGCCAGTCTGCAGAGTCAAGAAGGAGAATGAAACCTGGGCAGAACACCTGAATGAATTACTATTTGAGTAATTAACCAAGCCCTATGAATCCCACTGTTGGATTCAGTTTTCCTTCTCATTAACATTCTTTTATACTTTCAGTATAAAAGTCTTCAATTGAACACTGAATAGATTTTATTCATCTCAAAAAAAAAATTATAGCTAAAACTGTTGAGTTCCTGGAATTTAAATCAGGTAGAAATGCTCTTGTGCAAAAGATCTGATCATTTTATCAGTTTGGTTTGGTTTTGGGGGTTTTTTATCATAAAGTTAAGCATATTCGACACACTAGGAGAATTTAGTTTAAATTTCTAATTATTCAAATATAGACAAAATGCTGCTTTATTACTTAGTATATCTCCATTAATTATCAGTGTTGAGGATGCATTTTAAGAAGTTCAGGAAGTTTTGAAGGCACTTTTTTAGTGGCACAAGAAAACTCTCAAGTTTTTAAGAACATCGTCATGATTAAATAAACATTTCATTTTATGCTTTAATTTTAACTCAGCTGAGTCGACAAGACAGAGTGGTAAAGGAGTCTTCATGGATAAAATTATCCAAGAAGCAAACACAACTGAAAAAAACACAAAACTTGCAAATACTTGTGTTTTCCTCTAATTGCTTAGAAATCAACTGCTACAGGACATAAATATCTGAATTGATTTTCAATGCTAGACACCACAATTCTGAAAGGGAAAAATGATACTTTTTTAAAATTTACAAGCTGCATATAAAATTTGTCACACATTTTGATCCCACTTAAGCAACCATTAATGTTCTCTGTTGGGGAACACAACACCCTGTTCACCTTCTGACCTGCTGGCCTCTTGGAAAACAGGATTGTGAGATCATTTCAAGAGCTGTGTTCCACTTGTGGATTCAAATAAGAGAAAAGTTGCTATTCACAAGAACAGCCACCTTGGTACAAGCCCCTTGATCACATTCTGTTAGCAACATAGCTCTGGATGTTTAAAGGAAATGATCAGGGAGCAGATCACACTCTGGAAATATTTCCACACGTTCAAATATGGCCGTATCCATGAAAAAACAAAGCTTGGAGTTCTCCCTCTTTGGTCGTGAAGATACCTTCTTTATTAGAAATAAATTAACAAAAAGGACTTTGCACTGCTGGTGTTGCTGGGAAGCTCTTACAAAACACAAGTATCAAAGAACAAAAACCCCAGCCCTCAGCAGTGCACGAGGGGTTTGGGAGCACAGCCCTGGTCTGGAGTCAATCACAGCTTTAATGGCCCACATTTGCACCGATTTGCAGTTGGGAAATCAGAGACTTCACCGAGCGTGTTGCACAAGCAGCTGATCTCCAGCCCAGAGATGTTCCTGGAGCCAGTGAAACAGGACAGTGAAATGCACTCCAAGTTCAGGAGGGGAAGTAAAAGAGTAAAACAGGCACAAGCACATTGGCTAAACGTAAGCACACAGGACTTTGTCACCTGTGTGTCCATGCCAACGTGCTCTTGCTATGACTTATCCAGACATGATCCATCACTCAACAGAATGTGCCTCATGTCCCATGAAGGACAACAGGCAGCAGATAAATCTGGTCTAGTCCATATGGTGAGGAAAAAGCCTTTTTCCACAGCCTAAAGATTAACGGCAATTGTCAGAAATCTTAACAGGGGCCAATGTAAAGATAATTTTAAACTTACAGAAATTCCTAAGTGGTTCATCATGCCTTGTCATGAAGTAATAACCATGTGCATAAGCTGAATTTAGTGTTAGACAGCCTATGGGGAAATAAAGGGGGGGAAGATTAAAAAAAAAATGCACTTAAAGCTGAATTGGCTTGCATTTCCCAGTGGTCTCAACAGCCCAACAGAGCAGTAGCAATGCCACCACCCAATGCTAAAAATGATCCATAAAGACTGAAGCACACAGCCCAGAGGCAAAGCCCAGGAAAATGTTTGCATTCCCTCTGAGCTGAAACGTTCCACGGGCAGGCTTCAGCCTCCCAGGAAAACACACCACAGTGCTCAGCAGCTATTTCTAACCTCTGGTGTGCTTCCAGTCAGAACCCCTCCCCTGTTGCATCTCCCAGTGCACAGCCAGGGTTTCCAGCAGCCTTCTCCCTCCTCAGTCAGTTCCAGCCTCCAAAACACTTCTCACTTTTTCTCTCTTGTCCTCTTTGCCTTCATTTTATTTGTTTTCCTGACTTCTCAACTACAAGACAAATATCCTCATATCACCATGATTATACCTATAAAAAAGGTTGCTTAAAAGAGTGCAAATCACCCATGATATTTAAAGGGTGTTCTTTTAGGATTTGGAGAGGGCTTGTTTGGAAAGAGAGGAGAAGCACCGCCCAAGCCAGCAGCTGAGCCACCAGGTAGTGCAGGTGGGCTCCTCAGGAGCACTAGGGATGCACACCAAGAGAAGCTAAGAGAAGATCTCTTAGGATCTCAGGACTTCTCATGACCCTGTATCACACCCAGAATGGGCCAGAGAACCCACAAGTAGGTCAGTAAGCCACCAGAAATGCCCCAAGCACAGCATCAGTAGCCATAATTGGGAAGAAGCAGGGCAGGCAGCAGGATCCAACCCCTCCGTGCCTTGGTGGGGCTTGGCTGGGCTGAACATGGCCATGATTACTCCCCAGGACTGCACATACACATGATGTTTCTGAATATAAATAAATAAATACATATATATATAAGAGAGAGATTTACAGTAAGAAAAACACAGCCTGCTAGAGAGATTATATGAGCAGAGGAAGCATGCCAAAAGTGGTTGCTGTTTAATTTCAGCATACATACTGCCTCAGGTACAAACAAAAGTCTCAAGAATCCCATTTAAAGCTCTAATCAGGCTCTTCATTCATTTTCTAATTGGTAGAGCCTGATCCTGCAGCATCCAAATGAAGAATCTGGAAGAGAAGAGATGAGATACAGGTCCAGGCTGTGGTCCACTTGCAACACATTCTCAACGCACCACAGACTTCTGAGGAGGGACTTCACCCAACCTGCAGCACCACAAAGCACAGAAAGCACCTTATCAATGAGGCTGGTGACAGACTTTAACCTTTGGTCTTTTAGTCTTTAATACTCAAATGCTTCATTATCTTTTTTTTTTTTTATTCACTGCCAGGAGCTCAGTCCCAACAGGGTAGTCAGCCATGAACTCATCCTAACTACTCTGCAAAGGAGTGAAGCAGTTTGAATATCCATGCCTTACACTGGTTGGGAACACAGTAGCTCAGATGATAGAACATCTACTGGGCCACCACGGTGGTAAAAAAGCTCCTTTTTAAACAAACAGGGCAAGTTTTTTTAGAACCATTGTGGTATTCTCATTGCACAGGCCACCATTAACCACCTGCCCACCTGGAAACAGGGATTTGGGGTTTTTTTACCTCATTGTTTTCCATCAAGATGCATTTGAAGGGCAGTAATTGAACAAAATCCAACATACTATCAAAGTGACCTTCCTAATAGTTTTCTCATACATCACAAAAAGTAGTCCTTTGGAAAAAAAAAACACAATATGTTTCAGTTTGTTGTTTAAAAAAAAGGAATAAATGTTTCTCTCTTTGTTTAAAGAATCACTTATTTTAATCACTACTGAAAAAATAAACTAGAGATATTCTTTTTCATTCTGTATTTTTAAATGGATTCAGATGAGGAAACAAGAGGAAATCTCATCACTTCTTTGTTCTTATGAAAAATCTCAGACTGAAAATACCCAGTGCCCTCTTGTTATTGTCAAGCCTACAGCCATTAAGAAGGTGGTCTTAAGAGATAAATAGAGCAGTGATGCTTCACCTCCTTGTTCAAATGGGGGTTTCAATAAAGCTTTGCTGACTTTTTGCAGAGGAATTATTTTGCTGCCCTTGGGCTTTAGGATACCAGCCATCCAGAGAAATCTTTTCACATCAGGATGAGATCTACTATAGGTAGTATTTAATCCTTTAAGACTAAAGGATTAAACCAGTTGATCAGGAAGAGAAATTAGATTTAACACCTGGAAAATTCAAAGCATTTCCAACCTTCTCGTTCCAGGGTTGCTCTCATAGTCCAGACAAGAACACTTACATGGAGTTTAGCTTCTACATTTAACAGAAAAATAAGCAAGTTTATATTGATCTAAAGCTGAAGACCTAGTTCAGAGATGACATTGAAATACCACAAAATGAACTAACAGACATTTAAAATAAAGGCCCAGAGGATGGGGATCTTTGTCGTTTCTAGGATGGAGAAATGCATGCCTAAAACCAAGGTCAGTATTCATGAAAAAAATGAGAAAGATGAAATGGGTGTGCTGGACATGGCAGCCATGAGCAAGACCTGGGAACAGTTTCAGCTGTGAAATAGCAGATAGCTCTGATTATTTTGCTGCTAACCTAGTTGTGCCTGATGAAATCTGCCTTTCAGATGGCTCATGCTTTTTGCTGGCCTTGTCCAAACTCACACCTCAGCCAGAAGGAGCAATTACAGCATCTAGAGAGACTGCAAGTCCATGGGACATAGAATGTATGTCAATAGCAACAGTAAAACGTGGATTTTGAGAGAAGGAGAAGAACATCTAACTTTTTTTTTTTTTAATTTAGGAAAGAAAGTAATTTTTTACCCCCAGTATGGCTTTGCTGAGTTTATGCTGTGAAGGTGGGGTTAGCCCTTGTTCTGGGCAAATATCATCACCACTGACATCCAAAACATCTTGGCTTCATGTTTGATGTTCTGGGCAGTCCTCAGACAGGCAAAGTGAGGCACAGCAAAGCACCAGCTCTGTGACACAGCAGCATTATTGATTTAACTGGTTTGTTTATGCCTATGCTTAATTGGCTATGTTAATAGCATTTTAATCCACATTTCACTTGTATGTGGCTGATAGCGCAACACTGGTGTGGTGGTGGTGACATTTTCTCACCATTGCTGTCTGTCATCAAGCACCAGGCCAGCACTGTGAGGCTGACAATACCAAATGCTTTGTTTAATTAGGCATACTTTACACTATACTGTATAATTCACCAGCAATGGCTGATTTTTTTTTCTATTAAATAGGCAAAACCATGAAAAACCTTTAATCAAATAACAAAGATTTCAGCCATCTTTTAACACCAGTATTTAGCATTTCTAAATATTCAAATGAAGATTAATGAGAACTGAGTGGAAAAAAAGTAACAAACCTGCTGGTAAAGTTGGAAAATCCCCTTAAAAGTTTATGCCAAGCAGCATATCAGCACAGCATCAAGCAACATGATTCCCCAAGGTATTAGAAATATTTTTTCCAAGACAGTTAAGATCACCTCATCTCCAGACAAACACTCTATGGGTCTGTCACAAACATACATTGGCCCATGAGAGATATTTCCAGAGGATCATGGTCAGCCAGAGACAAGGGCATTGTATGTGCCTTTGGGCCACCCATCTCCCAAACACTGTGAAGCCTGAGCAATGAGTAATTCAAAGAGAAATATTAAGACATTAACCAGGACTTCTCCTAAGGGTCTGCTGCTGCCCAGGCAAAGAACTCAGCTCACAGAGCTTAGAGGGCTCAGCTGGTTTTGCTCAGTTCCAGATCTTTCCCAAGGAGAGAGGTTTGGCACAAAGTGTGGCCCTGGGCAGACCCCTCGGACCATGAGCAGCTCTCCTCAGCCTCCCAGCCCTGCCATGAGCCAGAGAACTTTTGAATGCTGGCCATGGTCTATGACTTCTTGGTCCAAATATTGGTTGCCTTCCACCTCATATTTCGGTCTGTCTGACTGCTCTCACTTTCATTTTTCTCCTGCTGTATAATCCTGCTTTTGACTCCATTCTTTCAGTCTCCATCCCTCCCTCACAGTTTCATTTTTCCTCCCATTTCACCTTGCTCTCAGATTAGTAACTTAAAACAGAAGTTGAAAAGCAAAAATATCCTAAATTAATTTGGCATCTGTGCTATTTAACTGAATCAGATGCCCTGTTTAATTACCCCAATACTATTGTACTATTATTTTGGGAAAAAATGGCACAGGAGTGTGCTACAGCTGCTTCCACAGAATGCACTCTATATAATAATCAGGACCAGAAATATTTTACAAATAGGAAAGTCTCTGGGCTGTGTATGAATCCCAGCTGGCAGTGGAGCCGTGCATGCAGGCAGTGCTGGCCATGCAGGGACTGAGGGCAGCACAGAGGGGCTGCTGGGCTCTCCCAGCCCTGGGAACAGAGTGGGACCAGGGCAGCAATGTCTGCTGCAGGTCGGGGCAAGAGACAGGGCACATCCACACCTGTCCTGATGGTGGAGTCCCCCTGCCCCCCTTGCAGACCCTTGGTCTCTGCATGAGGCAGCTTTGGAGGGAGCCCTGCCTGCAGCTCCATAAGGCTCTCCACCACCTGCCTCCCTCAGAAGGGCAACTTTCACAGCAAACACATCACAGAAAGTGTGAAATGTTCCCAGGACGAGGTTTCTCATAGTGCTTGGAGGTGTCTCAGTGTGCTCAGAGGCTCTGCTGAGGTCAGATTCAGCACAGGAGAGCAGACAGGGCTTCAAAGGGGAGGTAAAGTGGGGCGACGGGCACAGAAACACCCACTGCCTTTTTGAGAACCATAGGGGGAAACTAGAACAAAGGGCAAAATCATGGAGAATAATAAAAAGTGAGACTTTTCCAATTTTCTGTGAAAGGTGAGAAAACAGATGAAGATTTTTGAGAGCAAACGTAACACCCATACATGCACATACATACCCACCATCTCTAGATCCTGGGGAGAAGGCAAGCTGCTGCATTGTGTAGAGATTCAAAATGTAGAAAATCAATTGTAAATCACGCGTTCTGGATTCTTTGAGATGAAGTGTAATCTGATTTACAATGTTACAAAAAGAAATTAAAGTTAATTCCAACATGATTGTGGGTATACCGCAATTTAATACAACCATGCTGTGGCCTTTAAATCTCCACACTGCAATATGCCAACAGTCATTACTTTTTTTAAGTTTCATATTTTATTTTAAACTATAAATTGGAAATATCACATAGCTTGTTATTTACATTTCAGAATTAGGATCTCTGCTTAGAAACACAGTGCTCTATGGAGGAACACAATTATTGTGCAACTACCATACAGTTAGGAGAGCTAAAGGCACTCCACTTCACCTCATCATTTTTTCTGCTTAAATATTATGCCACATTCTGATTAATACCAGACCAATAAAATCATCTTAGCAATCTGGTTAGAGTCTTTTGTCTACCCAGATGGCCTGCAATGTTAATGTGTGACAATTTCAACAATGAACTAGGACTGTTTTATGGAACCAACATTTGTTCCACTGCTTTTTCTTCTTAGGCTCAGAATTTTGACACAGATGGTACAAATTACTCAAAAAAACAGAAATGTTCATTTAGAAGGCTTAAATATGTGGTTTTACTCAGGCCATCCGAATCTTTTACATTTACAATTCAGTAAAGTTACTAACAACCCTGCTGTAATTAAGGTCTATAAAAATCTTCCCTTCTTTCCCACTTGCTTTTCCCCTTACATATCTACAGCATTTCATTATGCATCCAATTTATTAATATTTATTCCAGTTCTGAAATGTTTTTAATTTTGAAGGATTTACACTGTTCAATCTTGCATCCGATTCTTCATACCTTTCTAATTATGGAAAAGGGGGGAAAAAATATTTAATCTGTACCACATCTTAATCCTCCTAGAACCTACATTTTTCTAGATCTTAGAGTAGAAAAAGAAAAGATAAAACTATGTCAGCAGCTTCTGGCCAAACAGCACTGCATTTTCAGTGAAGCAGAAGATTTTGTAATCCTGGCTTTCCATACAGATACTCAGGAAAGAGTAAAATGTCTCTGAGAAATTACAACACGAAGAGGAAAATAGCAGCATTCTTATAAAGTGTTGTCAAGAGAGAAGGAAAGGGTCTAAGAGAAACCCTGGACTAGAGACAGATGCACTTACAATTTGACTGAGCCTATAAAGGCAAGAGGTTATTGTGCAAAACTGGCAGGAGACAAGAGAGTTAACGTAGAGCAACTGCTCTGGAGCTTTTGCTGCTACCCCAGGGAAAAGGGAGCTGGCACAGGCTGTCCTGTCCGGGCAGGGTCACGTCCTGCAACAGCAGAGCAGCTCCCCCAGACAAGCTTCCTACCCATACATCCAGACAAAACACCACGGGGGCTCCCAAAAATGGTTTGGCCACACACAGAGGTGTGGAGGAGCACCCCAGAGGCAGAGACCCTGCTCTCTCCAAGCCCAGGCACCCACCAGTCCTGGCTCAGGGCACTTCAGCCCAGCAGAGGCCATGGTATGCAAGAGCCCTTGTGCTTGCAGAAGACCTTTGGGGTTCATGGGAGAGACAGCTGAAATCCTGCACCCAGGAGCACAGCACCTTGTGAGTCCCCACAGAGGGTTTGCTTTCAGCATATCCTTCCAAAGTGGATCCTGGCACCAGGCACAGCCTCAAATATCTCGTGCCATTTCACAGCACTGCAGTTGCTAATGTTTATTTCAGTGCCTTCAGCCAATTTACCTGGGTACAGTTCTTCCTTTGACACTTGCTGCATCTGTGTGTGGTTTCAGCATCATTCTGATGCTCTGGTTTCCGGCCGACGATGTCTCTATGATGGCTCAGTTTTATTATTTAAACAAATAATTTAAACAATAAAATCAAATTTAAAAACCAACATAAAACCTCATGACTGTCCTTTTCAGGCCTTGCAGAAAGTACACTATATGCCTGATGCTCCAATTCATTATGATATTCTATTAGATCTGCCAACAGAAAGTGCATTTTGAGTTTCTAAATGTTGTTTCCATTAGAATCAATCACTCCATGCAATTAAGCCAATAGGCTCTCACCATTTCTGCTGTTATGAGCTAAACCATCCTAAATATATTGACAGCTGTCTCCTGGAAGATGACACAAATTAGGTGGAGGGGGCATAAGCCTAAATGTCACCAGTGATAGGACAACAGTTATTCTTTCAGAAATCCACCTAATTTTCATACCCCATAAGGCATGCTGCAGACTTTTTTTGCATTGGCAGCATGCAGTAATCGATGTTTTGCATATTACAATCAATAACACGCTTAAATGTTTAAGTTTTGCATTCTTTTACGATAAACATTGATATATTACAAACTATGTAAAACTGTTCATTGGACTTTTTGTTTGCAGCATGTACTGTATCATTCAGCAAATAAGTGAGCTAAATATTGTTTGTTACAAAACAGATGTCACATGAAATTATGCCATATGTGCTATTAAACATTTTTCCTTCTTTTTTTTGTAACAGTGAAAACCAAGATTTCGTTTCAGAAGTGAGTGTATTTGGCTTTTAAAGGACTTGAAGCATGAAAGCAACATCTCTAAAATATTTTTAAATTTGCTGTGTATCTTGTGATCCAGTTTCATAGGTGGAATCCGAGTGTTTTAAATGGAGATACATTAAAAATAATGAAATATGCTAAATGTATGATTGCATTACTACTTCTCCACAGATTCTACTAATTTATCAAAGAGGAAAATGAGAATTTTCTAGTTTAGCCCCACCACTTAAATGTTAAGACTTTTATCCCATTGATACCTTTAAACACGTGTTCTGTAACTTGAAAATTAATATACAATTTTCAGTCACCTAAAAAAAAAAAAAGTCTAGTTTGTGGATGTATAAAATTTTCTGTAAACATTTTTGTGAATAGGGGGTGTATGGGATTGACTGAGGTCAGGGATGGTCAATGCAAACTTGCTTCAGGGTGAAACCCAAACCCAGTAACTGCACAAGGAAAAGGAACACCTTCCAAGATTCAGCATTAATTGCTTTGACAGAACCATATATGTGAAAGCAGAGCAATCTATATCTCTAGACTCTCAAAGTGTGAACTCCACAACAGAGTGAGCAGAATGCAGGAAACATGTTGCTAAGAGCCACACAGTAAAACAAAATCTGGTTGCCACAAGAAGAGTGACATTGGCATCAGAGGCAAAGACACTTACACCCACAAAAGGAAACACAGCACACGAGGAAAGCAAGGAGAAGAGGAGCAGATGCAGCAGCATGAGGAAGAAACTCAAAGTATAGATCTTCAGACTCCATATGTAGTTTTCTTTCTCTTATTCATCAAAAGGAGGAAGACAGGGTAAACAAAAAAGGAGATAAAGACAAGAAGGTGAAGAAAATATTTTTTCTTTTTTTTCCCCCCTGAAGGCAAATACTTGCTTACATTTCTAAACACACTATCTTTGTGAGGCTTCTTCTCTGTAATACAAATAACTAATTGCTTGCCAGCGAGCAGTAAAACTGAGAAGAAGAATCCTTGATCTCCCAGCTTGGTAGAGATTCCTGAGGCTTCTAGTCAGTAAAAAAACCCCTGCAAATAAACTTTAACACTTCAGTGGATGGAGTCTCTCCTCCAACACTACAAGCTTCCACACGAAGCCAGACAAATTCATCTTAGACCCCAACACACTGTCCAGGCCTGGTGCAGCTGCCTTCCACAGGTCACAGCAGCTGCTGCACTGTATCAAATCCCCTTCCTACTTTCTCCTATTTCCTGAAGGTCAGTGTCACCTTTTTCACATCCTAGCCATTGTTTTGCAGGTCCTCTTGGATTATTTGTGGGGGAATGGCAGACGGGGCCACCACGAAGGATGACTGCTGTGACTCGTTCACACCACCACACACATGGGAGACAGATAAATACCAGTTTGTTGGCTCACTGAATTTTTCCCACGAGGAGAAGCTTTTCCAGCACAGTGATGCAGCAAAACTCCAATGTCTCCAACCAAGCAGCCCCACCAGCTCTGCCTTAGACTGACACCAGGAGGATGAGCCCTTGTTTTGGTGCCCACCCTGCAGGTCAGCACAGAGCTCTGGGTCCCAGAGATCCCTTGTCACCACAGGGATGGGCACCTGATGCCAACGTGTGCCCCTCAGACCTGGTGCAGCAATGCCAAGCACCATCCTGACACTGCTGGTTTTTCCAGTTTCCTGATCTAACATGCCTTGGCCAAGTCTAAACAGGGTTTTTGTCTATAGTGCAAGGCAGAGTAGAAGCAGATCAAGCTCTTCCCTGGGAAAAAGCACAACCATGGAGCAGCAGGCAGGGACAGCTATTCTACAGTGACTTTTTTCATGGCAAATCCTTAGTTCACACAAGATCTTCAACAAGAAAACATACGCAACTTCTAAAAAAATATCAAACCCAGCTTTTTTTTTTTTCCTGAAAATACACTATTTTTCACCCAAGATTATTTTTAAATTATATAGCTAGGTGCAAGTGTTTGAGGTGGTAGATTCTTTACAAGTGCCAAGAATATGAGAGTGGGAAAGATTACAGGTAACCCTGCAACCCTGATTGAATGCAAATAGAGTTGTAAAAGCTTCCTCTTCTCCCTGCCTCCATATTGCACCTTATGCAGCAAAGTGCTTAGTGCATGATAAAAATAGCTAGATCTTTCAAAATCTTAGAAGAAAGGTACTTGAATGTTTTTCTTTAAATGTTGTATTTTCTTAAAGGCAACATAATGAGGTCAACCAAAGCTGGATTCAAGCTGATAAACTGTGTTTAGGAGAAACCAGAGGTTGAGCGAGGGGGTTTTAGCAGAGGAAAACAAAGAGAATGATTGCAAAAGTCAGATCTCAAAATGTTAATCAGATTCAGAAACATAAAACATGACAATTTAATGGTGTTTGGTTAAAACCAGAAAATTTTAAAGTTCTAAGCATCTTACATTGAATTCTAATACTTTTTTAATTATTAGATATAAAATGCTTACAATTTTCACTGAAAATTAGACTTGGTAATTTATATTTCTTGTTTATACAGTACAATTTGCTGATGAAAAAAATGTGCTAAACTTATTGATTCATGACCATAATTGTTTAATTATTTATCATTGCAGAATTATATTAGCATTTATAATAATGCAGATGTGCACAAAGGCTAAGAAGTCATATACAGCTTTTGTTTTGTGTTTGCTATGCTGAAATTAGGTTGATCCAGGTTGTGTGTGCACACTGCATATTGCAAGTGTTGCAACTCGGCGTCTCTTGGTTTTGCTGGAGTTAGAGGGGGTCTAACCAATAGCCTCAATAATGAAAGCGCTCTGATAGCTAATAAAGAATATAAACCCAAAGCCAACAGCATCTCAGAAGAAGTCCCCTCTCAGGCTGATTCCTCTGTTACCATGATGCACATTAATTCAGTGCAACACACGCACAGCTGTTTGCTCTGTACCACCCACAGCAAAGGAATAGCTCGTGTGTGTTTGGTATGGGGGAAGCCAACGAGAGCTGCACACCACAAAAATTACAACCAGCTAAGCCAGCCAAAATCTTCTGCGTGAGGCCAGTTAAAGATGAACATAAGATCTCTTGATATGAGAGAAACACATTCCTTTAATTTTCATCTTTATTTTAAGGGATCGTAAACAGTGGAAGAAAATGACAGATGCCTCACTTCAGCCTCTCTTCCCCTCTGTGTGCTAAATATATTCCCTCAAGGAACTCCAATAAGACTGACATACATCCTTTTCTGGAGAGCTGCTAAAATAGCTTTGCCATGGGCTTCACAAGAAATTTGTAACACTGAGTGTGTCTTTCTGGACTCATCCTTTTGACATATTGATAGCCAAGGCTGCTGTTGCCTCTCCCCTCCGCGCTCTTTTCACCTAACACTATTTACTGGTGCTACCTTTTCATAATTAAGAGTCCGTATCAAAGCAGTTGTAACACCATTTAAGCAGCTTTTCTAAGGAATCAAATCTAAATGAAAAGGCAAAGTATAAAAATGCCCCATCTTCCACTGTGCCTAACTGATTTGCTCTGCATTTTATCCTCAGGGAGGTGCTGATTCCAAAAGCCAGGGAAGAAGGACCATTCACAAAAGCAGCATCACACAACCAGCAAGGACTGATTGTGCATTGTACACCCACACATGTCAAGGGTCTCTGAAAGCAGCCCCCCAGCCATGCTCTGGCCGTGGTGGCTGGATTGTTTATCACAATTCACAGAGTGAGCATTTAACCTACTGACTCCTGCACCACAGCACAGGCCAGGTATTTGTTTCTTTTGTTAGATTAATATTGGTAACAGAATAACACACTCATTAGTGGTGATAATGATTATACAGCAAGGTAGAATAGCAATTCTTCCAATGTACCGCACAGAGGAGTCAGTTTCATTAATTAATGAAATTTATTAAAGAACACAAGACAATCAAAGAAAACACACTTTGGTTAAGCACCTTCTCAGATGCTGATCATTGGCTCAGTAACTTTAAACCTTTCCACCTGCTATGAAAATGCTACATGTGCCATACAGAGGGAAGAGGGACAGGAGAGCACACCCTGGCTCAGAGATGGGCAAGCACCCTCTCCACCTTGGCTGGCAGGAACAGAAGCCCTCGTGGAGGCTGCAAGGGGCTCCAGAGCAGGAAAAACCCAGAGGAGCGAGACAGCAGAGGATGGACTGTGTCCCCACACTGAACAGATCCCTCCATTTCCCAGCTTGCTCTATCACTGTGTAATGTAAGAGACCACTTCCTCTGGGAGTGCTTCTGCAATGCCCTAGACACACCTTCAAGAAGTTTGGCCGTGGACTTCTTCTGAGCAGGATTATTTCAAATACTTTGAAGTTATTAAAACCTGAATCCTTATAAACTTCTCACAGGGATGACAATTTAACAAATTATTTACCAGAACTGCAGAACAACATACAGGTTTTGGTTTTCCCTAATGTAAAAAAGAAAAACAAAAACAAAAACCCCAAAACAAACAACTATGGCAGAGTAGAGACATGAACCCAAGTTCCCAGTCTCAGAGCTATCATAGGCAGCAGTGCCTGCATTTCTTTAAGTGATCACATTCCTACATGACTGTCACGTCAGATTTTAATTCTGGCCACCAACACACTGCCATTTGCTATCTGGGGGATTTATTGGCTTTGCCAAGCAAGGAAATACCAGAGTGCTCAACTCTGCATTTACTGCTCAAACAGTTTTAGGCCGAAAAAAGGTGGTGATGAGGAGTAAGATTGCTATAGGGGCTGCAAGACTTAGTTTCCTGAATTTCCCCAGGAATTAGTTACATGACATAGTATTTCTGATCTTCCAGTTTGATCTTTGATTTTTAGTTCCCCACCATCAGATAGCAATTCCTCAGTGCTGTGTAGAGAGATGCTAAAGAGTTTAGGAAATGCCTGAATACAACAGACACCACAAGAGGGGACTCATAACATGCCATGGCAGCAAACCACAGGTGAGAAGGTACATCTCACCTTAATTGCTTAGTCTGTTTTGTTCAAATACAAATGTCTTTTAAGAAACGACAATAAACTGCCATCTATTTTTATTATGATCTTTCCAGGTGGTGCTATATCTACATTAAACCAAAAATGTCCAGTAAGATCAACGTGCCAAAAGTCAGACCCTAGTTCAGGGTGTTTAAAGTGTTTTTTTAGACCAAGACCTATCCATAAACCAGACAGACACATCTAACAGCAGAGAACAACTTTTTTAAGTAATGCTTTCTGGCTTGCCAATATTTTCTGCAAAACTTAAGGCATCTGGGGAAAAAAGTAAATTTAACTCTATTCCTTCAAGAAAACATTTTAAAACCAAAGTCAACAAGACTTTGTCTCAGGAAGAGGATTTGAAGGTTGTTTTGGTGCCAGTACAGGACTTGGTGCAAGTCACTTCTGAGTGTCAGAGTTTATTTATTTCTTGGATCTCCAAATGGAAACCAAAATCATTCAAAATCCACCTCATAAAGGAAGCACTTACAACTCCTAAATCATGACCCAGAACTCAGTATTTCAGGTCACTTATTTGCAAGATAAAAAACACTTACCTGTTGCAGTTCTTACTAAATGATGTGTGAAGTCACTGCATTCACACAAGACTGATGTAACTCAGTAGCCCAAAATGTCTTTTCCATCAGCACCAATCTGGAGCAACTGAGCTTTCAGTGAAGGAGCATAACTTCATGCAAATTGTCCCATGTCCTTAAAACCACTGCCCCTGAAGTCACAATGAGAGTGCTGCAGAAGCTAACCCAGGAAAGAACTGCTTTAACACGCTTAATGAAGAAATGAGGTGGAATGGAAATGAATTTTCACAGCAATCAATGCAATATTTCAATGTTTCCTTGAAAAGTCTGGCTCATCTCCTGCCAGGTTGCCCCTTCCCTCTTTCCCATTGTATTTCCATCAATTTAGAACTTAAATCAGCAAAACAATTGTGTGACTTTCAAAAATGCTTGAAAGCTATAAGCATGAAAATGTATTTTTTGTGGCTGTGTGCAACCATGAAACATTTTTTAATGGAGAGATTGAAGTGGTATCTGCTCTCTTACTTGTCTGGGTTTGCTGTCACCAGTCCTCCACCCCACAACTTTGTAATGGTTAACACGAAAGCACGTCTGGACTACAATGGATGGGTTTTGTCCTTCATTAGAATCATTGGTTTTCATCACACTTTATTTTCAGTAATTTTCCTTTAAAATAACTCTTTGAACCAAAGCCTACATTCCTCTCTTGTTCCAACACTAATCTCCTGTTTGCCAGTCCTCAGGATTCACACATATTGCTATATTTGGTGTTATTCCTAAAGCTCTTCATAATTACGCCACAATTAATTCCTTAAATTTAAAAGTGTTTTGAGCTCTCCTAATTGTAGAGACAACTTCAAGAATATTGCCAAAATAATCTAATGGTCTCCAAGTGACAAAGCAATGAACAAAAATCACTTTAAAATAAAAAACCCTCTTCATAAGCCAACATCATATTTGTGGGGAGCCTGACTCACAGTTGCGAGTGCTGGTGTTTAGTAACATAAACTGCTCTTGTCACAAAGATCCTGGAAACTTTACACAACTTCTTAAGGTTAGGGAGGTCATGCAGGAAAAGGCTTAAACCCCACATCTTCCAGTTCCCAGATGGATGCCTTGATCCCCAGACATGCAGATCCTAGACTGGCTTATCATCTCTTTAACATCCCATCCATGGACTGTCTACTGATCCTGCAGCTGAACCCACTGTGGCCCAGCAACTACTTCAACCAACCATCAGCTGCTGTCTCTTCCTGCTCCTTCAGTCTCCACACAGGAGGCCAAGGCCACGTTCAGGCAGCCCAAGAGCTTCCATGCAGCACTGAATGCACTGCACCCTCCAAAATCCACAGCTCAGCACAGGAGGGACTGCAATCCCCTTCTGTCCTTCTCCACTGTGACAAGGACACCTCTCTGGGGGCACCAGAACAAAATGATGTGCCCAGACAGAAATACGAATATCAGTTCAGAGGGAATCACCCCTTGCATGGCACAAAGCACATGGGGCACGCAAAGGAGCACCTCTTATACACCCCAAAATGAACAGGAGCTAGAGAATCTCCACAGCACAGAGGAAACCTCATTTTTTCAGTCTGTTCATGAGTGTCTCCTGAACGTAAAGAGTTCAGAAAGCCCTCTGGTTTAATGGAGTCAAATTTCATTCTTAAGGTAAAAATAAATTGAGGTAAACAAAGTAAAGCCTTCTTGCCCCTCCCTCTGACAGCACTGAACTCTCAGAAAGCCCCTCCAGGACCGAGCAAGCAGAGCCTGAGCCACTTACTCAGGACTGGTAATGTACAAAGTCCTGTCTGGGGAGTCCTGTCCTGTAACCCACTGCAAGGTCACCTCCACAGAAAGCTGATTCCAGAGGCTGCACAACACTCAACAGACTCTCTGGCTGTTCCCCTGATCCCATAAAGCACGACTCCCACTGCAACATGAGAGTTAGCCCAGTATTCTAATCATCACCCGGGCCCCAAAGAGCGTTCAGACTGAAGAGAGGGGGAAAAAAGAATCTTTTAGGAGATAAGCGTAGTTTTGTCTCTGCATAATGAGAGTAAAACATGAGATATCTAAATCTTTATCCCATATTCATACATTTATAGCCAAAAAAACAAGGAACAATATCAGAAATGTTCCAAGAATACTATGCCAGCACTTATCTGGTGACACTTGAGATGAAGAAGATAATTGAAAGGATGATTGCATTGGGCTTGTTGTACTCCATTGATAAGAAAGGTTTTAGAGAGCCCATTCAGTATGCTCAGCCATGATACAAGATGCCAGGAGAAAACACAGTACTGCAGCAGTGACAGCACCTCGGATCTATGAAACATTAAAATGGAAGATAAAGCAGGCTCTGAAAGAAGCAATATTTGGCACAGTTTGCTCAATGACAAACATTTGGACAAATATCTAGACGTCAGAATATCTCTTAATCACTGCCCTCTGACTGTCACCCTGCATTCCCATGCAAAAATCTGCCTGTAAAGGAGAAGCCTTTGCTGTCCCTCCCCTTGGAAAAGGCCAGTAAGAAAGACACCAACAGCCCAAATCCTGTGTGGCTGTGCTCTCAGGATCTGCCAGCAGGGCTGACGTGAGGTCCAAACCCAGGAAAAACACGAGGTGATCGCTTGTTTTCCTGTTCTATTTATTAAACAGTTCTTCCTTGATTATAACTAAGCACTAAGTTTTTGCAATACTAGCAAAATCTGTAACGGTTTCTATAACTCTCATGATATTCTAAGCTAACTTCAGAGGCAGAGCAATTTACCAGAACTGCAGCTTAAACAAGTTTGAATTTCATTTGCTATATATATGAAGAGAATGCTCTTACTGAAAAAAGAAATGCATGAGCGCACATTAAAGCATAGCTTTGATTCTGAACTCTTTATCCTGAACTCTGAACAATGGATACTTATGAATCATTTGTGCTGCATACTGAAGCCTTTTGAACTGGTAACAAGAGAAATCAGTTCTGCTAATGCATCTCTCATCCCAGATCTCTCACTCATCCAGATTTTAAATCTGAAACTTAGAAGAATAAAACCGTCTTTTTGGAAGGACCAAGAGTATTTTGGAAAACAGACTGGTCAGAGGGGAGGGGAATTTCAGGCTGGGGCAATAAGGAGATTGTGTGCCAGTTCTTACTTTCAGGACCAGATGTTTAAAATAAATGTCTGACAAAGGTGGGGAGGAGGCATTACAAAATGATTTGTACTGCTTGCATTTGGGGTGTGTCTGGGCAATATTGTCTCTCCGTGGTGTAGAGCAAAACTGAATCATGGAGGTCCTACTGATTGGGATGATATTAAGTAAAATTTTGGATGTGGACATAGCACTGGATTTCAGTTTAGCAACCTATCCTTTATATTGGCATAAATTTGGTCCTAGTAATGAAAAAAACAGTGCCACAAAGGTAGGAATTCTCTCTTTAGGAAAACCAGCCTTACTAGTACTATAAAGTCTATATAAGCCATCTTTAGTCCTTTCCTACTTCTTACAGTTAACAGAAAATGACCTAAGCTATGAAGGAAAAGGCTCCTACTTATGAATTTTATACAAGCCAGATGTAGCAAGTTCCACATTTGAGGGTATGTCTCACAGAAGAGATCAAACTCAGATTAAAAGAACTAGAAGTGCAGTCTGCAATGATGCCTGGACAGACATGTGCCTCCAACTCCAGGCTTTTGAGAATTCCTTTTAAACAGGAAAGTGTGCAAAAAAAAAAAAAGCTACTGAAATTTTATAAGAGATAAATTGCACAATACCAACCTGATTAAATTTCAAATGCTATCAACTTTTGCTTAGAACCTACGAAAGAGAACAGACCTGAATGGAGAGTGCAGCCATTGAAAATGTTTTCCAGGCAGGTCCAGACATGTGACAAATGAATGTCCACATTAAATGACAATGTCACTAACGACAGAAGCATTGCAAGATCAAAGGAAATACACAATCAGAACTCTGCATTTCACTGCAAAATTCACCCTTGGTATTTAGCAGTGATGACCTCTGGGTGACAAAATGCCTGCAGTGTCCCAGGTGAACATACCCGTGCATGGGACAGGCTGGCATCAGCACACAGCTTGTGTGTACATGCTGCACTAGTTAGATGCCTGTGCAAGATGCACTGAGATAAAACCAGGCCCACAGAGTAACCCAGTCCCCTCTCCATGCCATGGAGCCACAGCTTCCCAATAAAGCTCATTTCCTCTGGCAGTTTCCCAGGCAGATGACTGCAGCAGGGCTCAGCTACCAAAAGGCATTTGGCAGCTCAAAAAGGGAAGGTGGTGGGATGAAGCAGAGATCCTAAGGCACACCCAAGGGAAGCTCAGCAGTGTCCAAGGGCATTGTCCAAGGGTCTGTGGTACTGGGACACTGGGGAACTTCAAGGTCTTGCTGGTCCATCATTCCACCTGTCCCTTTTCAGCAGTGACCACTGCCAGGTGTCACCACTGCCCACGTCAAAGTGCAGGTGAGCCTCTGCCATAGCCTTCTTCTTACAGGGATGATTTGTGGGCAGGGTGCATTTAATAAATTACTTAAATCACAACTTCTGGATGCACCTGTAATCCCCAGGGTTTCATCAAGTGGTTTTTTTTACCCTCTTTATAACTATATACATACTTAGGATTTAACAGTGGTAGAATTTCCTAAGTATGTGCCATAAATACTTTCATATGCCAAACTGAAAGCTTCCTCTCTCATGTTTAGTGACCCTCAAATCACACTTCTTTCAGATCACCCAACTGTTACAGTAATAGCAAAAGCAACAGGATGGAAATAGCAAAATTCCATGCACATGCACACTTTAGGCTATATTCACAAAAAGGAACAACCTCTTCCCTGAAATGCAGCCAGCTCTGGGCTAAAATGAATTTTGATTTAAGAAACAGAACTCTCCAGCAATTTTGGAGAAAAGACAAGTTTTGCATAGGGCAGCTCTGCTCATCAAAAGCAAGCAGTAGAGTAAAAGGAATGTCTTCCTGCAGAAAGAGCAAGCCTGGAAGCCACCCTACTTGCTAAATAGCACAAACACTGACTGCTGCCTGTGAAAATGGCCAAAAGAAACTGAAAAATGTGAATCTGCATTTTCAGGAAGCTCTGAGTAAGATTTGGATAACCAAGGAGTTTCCCTGCAGATGGGACAAGAGCAACAGTGAAGAAAGCAGAGAACGAAACCCCAACGCAGTGGTGCAAGTTCTCATTTGCAATGCTAGAGCTGCTTTATATGCTGAGCTCCCATCCTTCAAGAGCAGGTCAATGTTTTAATGTGGATTGGGCACATAAATGCAGATCAATTTATGCATTAAAAAAAATCATCTACATGTGCATTTATTTCAATTTCATTTTAGTGAATCAGGTCCTGATTCAATGCTAACTGAAAACCCTTGAAATAACTGCGAGCTTGCTCATAGCCAATTCTGTGTCACCACTATGAAATTAGTAGTGAAATTAAATGGCTCAACAGTGCTAAGACATTCCCCAACTACTCCAGCAAGCAGTCGCTCACCTCTAAGGTTAACAGGATAAAGGCTGGATAAAGAAACTACTCATTATACCAGCTCTACAAAGAAGCAATTATGAGACTTTATAAAGTGGTTTCAAATATATTTTGCAAACTAGGACTCAGACAAATATTAGTGGCAGCAAATTACAGTACTTAGCAGAATTATCACCAGAAAAGAGACTCTTTTAATCTATGAAAAATATCAACAAAAGATGTAAATATGGACTCCTCGATGGGTGGTATATCTTGAAGAAAATATACATCTAATCTCACAGTGTGTTACCTCCAGTACCTGGAGAGAAGGTTAACAATTCAGAGCTGTTTCCTACAGCTATAGAATATATTTTGATGTAGATTTGTAGATATCACAGACTTAAAATCTATTGTATAATCACAGGGCAAGTGCAAGGAACCTGGGGACATACTTCTCCACAGTAAAGTGCTGGAACACTGGCTTTCATTTTAATCAATGCTATTCCCTGTTTTTAACAAATTATATTTCATTCTGTGGCCTTTAGGTTCTATTTTTCTGCACATAAACAGCAACAGCGTTTTCCCCACCACAATTTGCAGCTGAATCCTGGCATTACACAAGTGTTAATCTCCACGTGTGAGGGGCAGCTGGGAGAGCACAGAGTCGCCCTCACCGAGCTTCAAGAACAAGATAATGGTCTCCAGAGCAGCCCTGCTTGGGTACCAACAGATCTGTGGCTGTTCTGGGTTAAAGTGCACATGCCAGCAGGAAAACTGTTGGTGATCCAGGCATTCACAATCCCTGTGCACTCCACTCCTCACAGTCCCATTCAATGGGTGAAGGAGTGGTGGGAACCAGCATCTTGGGATATTAAGCAATTACTGCAGGTTACACCAGCTTAACAGAGAAAAATTTGCCCATCCTGTCTCACACAATTAATGTTCAAACACCCTGAATGTCAAGCTGCAATTCAGGAAGTGAAAGACTTCTCCACGTTTGGCCTCTCCTTGCTCAAAGCATGAAGCACCCCAGTGGAGCCCAGCACTTGTCCCACATGGCCAACTACTGTCACAGGCAGAAAACACCCCTGACATTTCTTTCTCTGCAGTTTTCAGTCCCTCTTTCTTTGAAGGAAGAATATGCATGGGTTTAAATACCTTCCATTAAAATTACATACAAAATGTTTCGGACAGTACTCCAGCAGATCTGCAAAGTGACCCTGATCACACACTCTGGCAAAGGAGACAGCTTCCAGGGCAGTGGCAATCACTGCCTCCTCCTCTTCCCATGAGGGACCTCAGTCCTACCCTGAACCCACTCCCAACCACATTTACCTAGAAGCTGTGGTAGCTGCCAGCAGCAAGAATCTGAAACCCTCTGCATTAACTGAACACATCTGAGAAGCAAGTTTCCATGGGCTCTTTAACCCTTCCTTGCTTCATTCATGTGAATTTGTGTTTGGCAAGCTCCAAAACATTCAGAGGTCAGGTTTTAGCTTAATTAAGAAACCACAAAAATCCAGACAGTCATCCAAACCTTCTGAGCCCTCGGAGTGTGGGAAAGTAAAGTAAGAAAATCACACGCCAGCAATTTCTCTGAAGATTTCTCATGTTTGCTGTTTTGAACAAGCCTTCAAAATACCAGAATCTTTTCTCTCTCTCACACTGAACTTGAGCCCAACAGAGACCCCACCATAAACTCAAGGCAAAACACCTGAGATCTGGTGCATTACCATATGCAGCTGCTTTATTTTCCAGTACCCCACAGTTGCTTTTCAGACTCCTCCTCAGGAAATCTGCTGGGGATATCACTTCTACCTATATTCTGTCACATACTACTTCTTCAGTTTCTTTTACCAGTTCCTTCACTTTTAAAATCCATCTTCCTAAATTTGGAAAATAAATCCTCCCCTTTGTTCCCCAGGTGGGTATAATTCACCCCTTATTTCTCCACATTTGCCATCTGACTCCTGGATGAAACAGAAGAGAGCTGCAGCGTCAGCAGTTCCTAAAGAGACCATCCCTTTCCCTCACTGTTTGGATAATGGTTGCTCCATGAGATCAATTAAAAAAAGAAAATGAAAACAGGAATTGATACCCAAGCCTAGGCCCTTGCCCAAGCTGAGGGCACCAACAATTGCAGAGATAATTTTGTGGTGCTCTTCTGCCCTCATTTTGTCCATGTTTATTTATGCATCTTTCTGTTATAAGCATCATACATTAAAGTCAATAGCCTACCACTGCTTATCACAAAACAACTGGAGCCAGACCTGGCCTTCTATAAATAAGATTTACTCTATTGGCTAAATAATGACATCTAAACTGGTCTGATTTAACTGACTATGGCAGTTCTTAGAGCAAAATTTAATTACACTTTGTACTTATTACAGTTCCTTTGTGTGCCTCTTGCTTCCCAGCAATTTTGAAATATAGACTTAAGTCTGCTGTACAATACATCTCCATACCTATAGTGACATGTGCTAACAGATGGCACCACGAGCACAGAGCAGCAGATCAGCGTGAGTTGTCAGTTTTGGTGGCCACGTTTTCCCTTAAGTTATCTCAGCCCAACAAAAAAATGGCATGAAATAATCACTGCCCATTTCCCACGGGCTGGGAAGAGCATGACTCAGCAGCAGCGCTTTTTATAACATCCAGACACTTGACTTTCTAGAAATGCTTTTACATTTATGGAGTGCATTCGTTATGGAAGTCTGCTAAGTGACGGATGCTCTGGGATGATGCTGCTCAACCATAAATGCAGCAAGAGCTCCGAGATCTCAGGGCCTTGGGTGGGCTGGGCAGCGCTCAGGAGGCGGCGAGTGACGCGTGTTTGTGTTTGTCGGGTAATATTGCTCTATAAAATTATATTAGATGTGCATTAGGGGCTGTAACAGAAGACAGGAAGGGTAAAGGATACACATAAGCAGGAAGGAAAAGCACATGCAGGGGCACTGGAGAGGGCTCAGATGGTTCTGTCTCCCCATTGCTCTGAGCCATGAGGAGCTGCCAGCACCCTCCCTGTCCCCTCACACCACCAGCCACAGGGCCCAAAACTGGGGAGCAGCCATGAGGTTTGGTGTCACATCTTACCTTCACATTTCACATGCACTTTATCCCATCCAGAGGAAATTTAGGACTACCCCAAGGTGGGATTCAGCAGGAATGTTAAAAAACCCACACCATAGTGAAGATACCAGCACATAATACTAACACAATTTAAAAATGGGATGCCCTAAATCTCATCTTCCCCCCAAGTTCCCAAACTTCAGAGCCCTTTAAGACCTATCCTGCAAGTTCTATCATCCTCTGATTAGATTTCCTGAATTCACACTCCAAACACGTTCATGGCACAGCTTTGCAATGCCTGTAAGCAGCCTCAGAGCTGCGAGCGATGGAGCCGCTGTCACCTCACCAGAGCCAGCAGTAACACCCCAACACCTGCCCAATTTCAACTCTGAGTTGACTGAAGAACATCACGGGAAATGTAGTGCTTGATGACAATGACTCCTCCTCTTTTTCTTCCTTCTCCCTATTCCCAGCCACACATTCCTCTGGGATCCTTGGACCAGGGATGTCAGGTTGACAGAGTCCAGGCTCTGTTGGTGCATCCCCAGGAAGAAGCTTCTTTCTTCATAGCCTTCAAGGACACAACTGTCTCCTGACATTTTGGACCTTCATCTGGGGAAAACCCACAGAGGCTGAATTTAGCTACAATTAAATGTCAGTTTAATTAATGTAGTTTTTTCTGGTGCCTTCTGTTTCAGCTTTTATGACTGCCCAACCACTGATTATTTATTTGTTTTAAAGCATTCACTGTTCTTCCATTGATGCCTGAAATCAAGGTCTCAAAGCAACATCCTCCAAATCCTTTATGGAGGAGAATCTGTATTTTTAAAAATGATTGGTGGAACATTCTTAGTTTGTGTGTTTGCATATAGAGAACCCCTTATGTGCAGCTCTAAACATGACTAAGTGGACTACAGACAGTTCAGAGGATAGGTTGTTACTAGGCAGATAAGAATTTCAGATGCAAACTTGAAAATATAATTGGCATGTGAGCAGGTAGCAGGAAACCATGTAGAATATATTTTCTGAGGATCTACACTTCCTCCATTTCTCTGCAGTGGAAATGCATCAGCACATGATTTTTACCATCAAAGCCCGCGATGTTGTAACCTACTGCAGAATTGTGGCCTTAGGGTTCAGTAAATTACTGTAAAATAATTTTAAATGTTTGCTGTTTTCTTTCAAAATGAAAAATACAGAATGAAAACCTCAAAAAAACATCACACAGAAATAACTGATTTGGTTATATTACTGCATGAGTGTGGAAATGCTTTTAAAGCCTCTCTGTTGCTGGGTGGGTGCTCGGGGTGCTTTGGGGTCCTGGTCCTGCCATGAGACCAGGTGTGCAGAGCTCCCCAGATCCAGCACACTGCCCTGGCCACCTCATGGTTGGAGGATCTATGCCTCAGGCACTATTAAAAGAATATGTGTGAATTATATGCTGCATCCAACAGCAAAATTTTTCAATCAAGGCCAAGAAGAAGAAAAATTCTACAGGAAGATGGGTCTAGTTTTAATTACAGCAGCACAAATACCACCCTGACAAACCCCTGCAGAATAGACACCTCTTAGCATTTCCCTCTCAGAACCACAGCAAAAAACACATGAAAGGTCATATACAAGATAGGATTTGACACAATAAGATTTCGCTCCCATGTTAATGCACCTCAGATCAAGCCTGCAAAAGTGAAATAATAAATTTAGGAAAACAAGCAAAATGACCCTACTGGTTGGTTGGTTTTCTAGATACCATCTACATATTTTAGAAACGTACAACCTTCTAATAGAAATGAATAAACTACTCAACCATAAAGTTGCTATAGAAGATATGCTTGTTCTGATTGGAAAGGGCATCTGCTATCTGCAATATTGATAATACTTTTCAAATTTCATCTGCTTTTGTTTGCATTCTGTGTCGTCTGTTTAAACACACTGGGAATAATAATGAATCCCAGCATTATCTCCACTTTTTCAAGGCCGAACATATAACTTTATCACAAAAATAATTAAAATTCTTTGGCACTCTTGTATCTTTTCCATTAAACGTTATCAAGCAGTGACAATAAACTAACATCAGTCCAAGGCTGCCCATATGCTGCTTTTAAAAAGAATGTATTTGTCCCAGGGTGAGAGACATGAATTTTGTGTTTACAGGGTCAAACAATTTCAAAGTTTTTTACAGTGTAAGGACTAAAAAATCTGTGCATGCACACACACATGCAAATGCACAAACACAGAGCTGAGGATATTGGGTTCAGAGGGAACACCTACAAACTGTTTTGTTAAAACTTCCGTTCACAGGCAAATCTTAGCAGCTTAATAATTTGGAGAACTAAAGATATAAATATTTTGCATACTTGTACAACACAGTCAATCCAATAAATGATGCTCTGAAACATTCTTGGATGTCATATGCAGTTCATCTCAGATGTAGCAGTGATTTTTTTCCTGAAGTGAATTTCATATACAGAGCTATATATTATCTCCTACACATAGGAATAATGTTACAACTTTATTTTGAAAATAAAAAATATTTTGAAATTAATAATATTTGTTTTACTGTCTTTTTAAAATCTCTTTTCCTTTGTTATCCAATATAAAGAAAAATAAAACATTTTATCTAATAATATTTGCTTAATATTAATATTCATTAGTTATTTAAAAAAGAAGCCACCAACAGTTCATTTTTCACACACCTCTAAATATTTGCCAGTGAAAACCAGTGTAGGTTTTTGAACACATTGTTACAATATCTAACTCCAAAGTCTTTATGATTTTTATAATCTGTGCTAACTTCTGCTTAAAATGTAGTAAAGCAATGATGTTGATCTCATTTCAATAGCACATACACAGTATTGCATAGTAATGCACTGGCTTTTATAAGCCAGGAAACAGAACCAACTCACTAAACAGATCCATCAGGATAATTGAAGAACTCATTTCAGGAGAACTCCCATATGAAGGCAGAAATGTTAGAAGATGTTAAATTTTCTTTTTGTGTATTGTTGGCTCGCTTGATAAGCAGAAGCAAGTTTATACAGCTCTGCAGCTAGTGTAGAATGCTTAAGCAAGAAATCCATAACTTTTAATATGATGAGATTGTCCTGCTAGGAGAGATGGATTTTTTCCAATATCACTGCTAACAAACAAGTAGAGTTTCCTGTATCAGCACATTTCTGTTTCTACTCTGCAGCACACATGTGCTTCATTTAGAAACAATACATGCCTCAACATTTTTGGCATATTAAAAATGAGACAAGTACGTTGGACTAGCTGATGGACAGGTATCCTAACAGGTTTCTTTGGAGAATGAGTACAAAATCTTATACAGATAGACACACTGACAAGCTTGAGAAAACAGGGAGTGGGGAAGTGTGAAGTTATTTGTGTTAACTTCCCTTCCAAGATTTAGTGGCAGTGTTACTTACTGGAGTGACTGCTGGGTGGACAGATAATGTCACACAGTGTCTTATTACATGATTTCAAACCCCTGTGCACAATCTCACTTCCTGCATAAAACTTAAATATGTTTCAGGTAGGAGCTAAATAAAAGACATTACTTTTCATCTGCTTTTTCACTTAATGCTAATATAGTCACTTGTCAGTGAATGTAAAAGTAAAGGAGACAAGGGTTTATTTTTATACCTCACAGAACAGCAACTGGTGATTTCCCTTAGATCATTGCTTTTGTGTGTGCAGGCACTAAGCTTTTTTCTTTTAATATTTTAGACATACTTTATTTTTTATTCAAAACAGTTTTATCCCAAGTCTGACACGCCGATATTGTCAGGAAAGGAGGTGTGATGTCTGAACGTTACTGGGTACTTTTTGTCATTATACCTTATGAATGTAGGTGGTGCATCTCATTAATCCTAGTGCTAATCACCAGGCTCACAGTACTCATTCCTTCAAAGGTTTGGCTGAAGACACAGCTCTCTGGTTCACTTGAGAGGATTCACAGCACATGTGTCTCCACGAGCAGTCAGTGGGTCATGGAGCAGAGCAGAGCTTGGATGGGATTTCTTGGAGCAGCACAGCTCTGCCAGCCACATCCCAAATACCACACAAGGTGTCCCACTCACAATGACTGAAAACATGCTTTCTCTCTAGGCACTGAGAGTTTTGTGTTCAGGAAAAGCAGCATGGAGACCTATCAAATCTCCATGAGGGACCATGTGCAGGTGAGGCAGAATCCAGGTTCCTCCTGCCCCGCAGCACTGTGCCCACGGGCAGGAGAGGGGACTGCTCCCTTCTCTTCTCTGATGGCCTCCTGAGGGATGTCAGGCACAGTTACTGTTTGGGCTGTGACGAGCAGGCAGCAGCCACCAGAGCATCCTGGCAAGCCATCAAGGTGGCAAGTGGCACGTGGCATGGCCAGGTTTGTCCCTACAGCACACCTGGCCATGGGACAAGCAGGATGCCAGAGGTGCCATGAGTGCAGCAGGGAGCCTGTGCCATTCAAGCTTTTGCGAGCATAATTCAGAGAGCCTTGCCTTGACTGTGGCTCACCAGAAGATGAGAACAAGCTGCAAGCTGTGGCGTTAGTGGTCACGGGAGCAGCAGGGTGAGAGCAGTCCCCCTGTCACTTTGCTTCCAGCCAGCACACAGCATGATCTGGCAGGACAGACCAGGAGCCTTCACTCAGTTAATTATCAGAGTGTTGCAGCTTCGGTTCTTTGCTTTCTTTTTCACCTTCTTCACTCTTTCTACCTAACCTCCCTTTGGTTTTCTCAAGTATGCACGCCTACTCAATTCAATTAGCCTTGGATACAGCACCGAGGCCTCAGATACCTGTAGTCATTATCCCAAGCACTTTTCATAAGAGTATGGATATTAGTCCCAAAGTCCTGGCAAAATTCCAGCTAAGCTAATGTATTTACAGCCTAACCTCCCCAAATGTATCTCTTAGTTTTAAATAGGGGAGTTATTCTTAATTTTCCCTCCTTACTTTGCTGTGTATAGTTTCTCATAGAGTTAAACTTATTCCCCATGGCAGAATAATGCAGGATTTTTCAGTCTTACTGCCCTGCAACATTTGGTATTTTTCTTTAAGCTGCAGCTTCTGGACTCCTGAGACTGCAAGAATCCTGGTTCCCAACCCCTCCCTTTTTTTTAAAAGCAAGCCGCTAATCCTTGTGTAAAAAAGCTTAAAGCACAAAGCTCCAAAACAACTAAAAGATGCAACTCGACATCTATTATTATCTTTAAAATATCCCATGAATTTAAATTAATTCTCATGTTGTCTGAGTCCTGCCCCAGACACATTCCTGCAGCTGGCAATGCCAGTGGTGCTGCACAGCCAGGGCTGAGAGCAGTTATGTCCATCTCTGGCTCCTCTTGCACAAGCCCACTTCTGCTCCCAGTTACACCAGCAAGATCACTGGGGTGCCTGACTGAGAATGATTCAGATGTGTTGTTGAAGAGCAGGCCTGGGGCCAAACCCTGCCCTCCTGTGCCGTGCCAAAATTTCTCAGCTCACACAGGTAACAAGACAGTCAATACCTACACAGCTCTGTGAGGGGACTGTTGTTCTAAGATATTTTCTCAAGATGTTGGCTGGTTCTGGAAGGATGAGGGATTTGCTGCCCAACCTCTGTCATATGCTAAGAGGGATGCAGCAGATCCATCTGCAGGGAGCTGCCCAGCTCCCTCAGAGGCACGAAGCTGCCACTCCCGGGTGCTCAGCCCAGCTCTCCCATGGGGACATTCCAGATGGACAGAGTTGGCGACATGGAAGGAAACGTGCGCGTTCAGACTCCAAGGGAGTCACACATTTAACTCCTCCTCACTAAGTTTAATAGATTTTCTTGACAGGGAGATAACGGGGCATTTTGGGCCTCATCCTTTTTCTTCAATTCCTTGGATTTAGCTGGAATTCCTTGGAGATTAAACCAGGCAAGTTTAAATAGCATTTCATTTCATCTGTGGCTTGCTTTACATGGGTCCTTTCATGGCAGACTCACAAACATTATTCATTAGTTTGCTCACCTATCTGTACCCCTACCCCAGCTACCCAATATTCGAAGACAACCAGCAAATTAATGATTTCACATTTTCAGCCCATTAAATTATTTATTCCTGGTGTCAATAGAAAGTTTTTAAAAGGTAAAATATATTTGTATATTGACTGCCAATTCTACATGGATGTAATGGCACCAGGCAGTGTACCACATCATGAAATAAAAATTAAATTGTAGTTGGGCTTTTAAATCAACTCAATTAAAATAAAGAGATTCTTGGCTTGATATAGGGAAATATTTGTATTTCCAATTCTATTTGTTAATACATTGACATATGTGCTATTTTTTAAATGTAGCACTAAGTGCACTTTCTGTCAATGCCATAGATTTTTTAATAGACTGAGAAAATGCATTTCATTTCTTCTTATTTTCCTTCAATACATCATTTGGTTCTGCTTTTTTGCCTGCATGAAATTCATTTTCTAATGGAAATATTTGTTTTGTAAATCAAATATGTATTATGCACAAAATGCAAAGCACAAATTAAATTATGTTAATGAAATGAAAGAGATATGAAATGCATATTTCATGGACAAAACATAACCTCAGCAAACAACCATTTCTTGATAAAATCTTTAAACACAATCTCATTCTGTGACAGACATATTGTTAAAGCAGATAGCACCTCATTTAAATGGTTTCCTTTAATATTAGTGCTTAGTATATAATTGTAAATAACTTTTGGGATGAAAAACCAATAATGAAATACTGTCTTTAATAGTTTGCTATTGATGTCAGCATAAAATTTGTAGTAGTTGAATATTGGAAATTGGGAGTGCGCACACATATAGTCAAAAGCTGTAAATGATTGCATATTTAAATAGAGCTGACTAAGGCAAAGATGTTATAGATATTAGTAATAGGCAGAAAATTATGCTGACCTAACATTATTTGACAAAACCCACTGTTTTAAATTATATATTGGTTACACTTAATGAATAATAGATTCTGTAGGTGTTGTTTCTCAGATCACAATGCTGATGACACTATATGTTGGAAACTTCTTAGTGTTCCTTCTGACAATAAAGCAGGTAGAGCCCACATAGGCCACCAAAACACAAAATTGTATCCATTGGTCTCCAACCTAGCCTAGTCTCCTGCAGGACAAACATTCCCAAAGACAGGAGCAAAAGACATATCTCTGACCAAATGCAATGCAAGAAAAAGCACTTGACATACAGGAGGGGATTTCAGGCAGGTCTTGGCTTGCTATGCCCTCCTAAGTAGTAGAGTCATTACAGAGATCCCACCCATTTGATGGGTTTCATCACTGTTTTGCCATCAATCAGATTCAATGGGTTGGCCCACATCTGTGGCATACATTTCCCTGTCCTCCTCTCTGCCTTGAGCATACATGAAATCAGAGCAGAGAGAGCTCTTGATATGTAAGCCAATCCTTTCAGACATTTTAGGGTAGCAAAGAAGGTATTAAATCACCAAAGGGACATCTGTCTCTTCTCTACTATATTATTTTTATCAAAAATGCTAAGAAAGAGAAAGAACATGATGCAGAGTAAAAGGAAACAACCAGCCCCAAAACTGAGATGATCATTAGAGAGCTGGGAGATGCCTGTAATCTAACAGGTGATAAGAAGACCAAAGCGCTTATTTGAATGTTGCTATTCTTTGCGTGAAAGCAGGAGAGCTATACATAATTAATTGGGATCTGCTTCATTTTCTGAAGAAGAACATATTTGTTTTTATATTAAGTATTACAGAAGACACTTAAGATTCAGGCACTGATACCTGATAATTGTTTATCATGGCTTTTTGCAGGAGGGAAGCAAGATTGATGGACAAACCAGGACAGTACTGTCTGAAGGCCTTTGGCTTTTAAGTCACTGTGGTTTCAGTTCTTAGCCCAGCATCAGAATTGGCCTGAGGCTGGTTGGCAACTCATTCCATCTTTGCAGTGCATGATACTGCATATCAGTAGCTGCACTGTTGTTTAGAGCTGTTGCCTTTGAGAGCAGTGACAACAGTGCCACAACAGTAGAAGTCCTCTCATTCTTCTTGGAGATGCTCAGAGCCACCTGTCCTGAGCCCTGGAGAGATGTCAGACCCCTCTGTGACACGGGGTGCTCAGTGAGGCCATGGCTGGCCTCCAGTACCCCAAGTGATGGAACATCCACGCTGCTGTGACACCCAGCACTGCCCACAGGAGCCCAGGCATGGTCAGGCATGGACCAGCTGAGAGTCAGATCAGAACAATCAGAACAGAGTACAATAGGAGGGACCAAAAGATTCATCAAGACCACAAGCCTGCCTCCCAGCTAATAATATATATTACCCCCAAGATTCAAACTGCCCCCCAGGGCTGCTTTCCCCACTGCCCCTGCACAGCCCACAGCTGTTGGGCTATGCTGCACCACTGCACTGTCTGAACTTTCCCATCCCCAAACAGCATCTCCAGGCAGGAAAATACCCCCAAAATGGCAGATTGCCCCAGGCTGGGCCTCTCTCCATGGTATGTGCTGCTCCAGTATTTCCCTATGGCAGCAGCTCAACCCCTGCTGCAGCTGAGGACGTCTCTCCTAGAAGGGAGGCTTTGTGCCATGCTCTGCATGCTGTCAGCCATCATGGTTGAGATAACTTTCCACTTTTCCACTCTGAGGCATAGGCAGGTGCCTTTAGTAATGTTCACAGCAGCCTTGATAGCAAATACATAACTCTGAGATAAGCTTGGCAATAAATACATACAGCAAACACAGTGCAGCAGCACAACAGCAGAGACCTGTGAAACTAAAGAAGGCTCTCCCCAGCCCTACATTCAACTATTTATTAATCATACCTGCCCTATTTCCCTTCATCACAGGCACCTCAGCCCTGTGATGGATTAATGGGGACACAGGAATGCAGCTTTCCTTCAGTGAGGAAAAGAGGTGACCAAATTCTGCACACCTTTTGTAGCAGGATGGCCACAAAGCCTGCTCAGGACTCCCAGAAATGGGTGGGCTTTGATCAGTTGCACGGTGGGATCTTGAACAGGGTACAAATGCTGTTAAGGTTTAAAAATAAGAGGACAGCAAAATGTCTGAATGAGATTAACATTACAGCCTGCCTTTGCTTCTGGCATAACAAAAAAATGCAACCAAAATAAACAGTGCAGCTGTGTGAATCTGAGCTCCTTTTGAACCAGGCCATCAAACTGTCTCTCTGCCGTAAAGTAAAAACCTTCCAAACACTTCCAGAATCTCCAGACTTGGCAATTTCCCCAAGATAACCCAGTAAATTGCTGGGGAGAAAAAAACAAAGTATCCCATGTGTCATAAAATACTGGAATTTTATCCCAAGCAAAGGCCAAAGACTTCTCCAGAGGGAGAATCCAAAGCCTGATCTCCAGATAGTCAGAGCTGAGGAAGGGTTTCCTCCCAGTGCATCGAGGAATTCTCTCTGTTCACAAAGCCATTTGACTGGAACACAATAATACAGAGAAGGCATGTAGGGAAGAAAATGTCTCCAAGGAGGGCCAGCATTTGGAAGCATGGCTGCAATGGATCTTGAGGGTCATGGAGTGAAATCTTCAGCTATTGAAGGTGACTGAATCACTGCAGAACTGCTGGTGTGGCAGCAGTAGCCATCCTCATTTGGTCAAACCAGGCTGGGTACCTTCCTGAGCCATAAAACCAATTTCAGACTTCCTATTTGTTATTTGGGTAGAAACCATGAGACAGAAACTATCCTGAGTCAATGGAATTATGGATATTTAAATCAGAGTAAAACCTGCTCTCTAACATATCCATTGTGTATATACCACCTATAGAGGAATAATGGATGCTAAACCTAAGTTGTGCTTCCTACACTTATTTCATAGGAAATACAACTTTTATCTATTTTATCAATTTTCTAAAATGAATCTTTCCCTTTTTCATTATCAAATTTCAATCTTATATCATTTCCAGCACCACCCCAAGCCATTCTGGAGTTCTCGTTTACATCACTAGAGATTAATATTAGGTGTTTGTAAAAGGAGGATATTAGCTTCTCCCTTATATCTGTCAAAATTAATAACTTCTCTATCACAGATAACTCCAGGTCAATATTAGATTCATAGATGTGGCCAGAAATAAAATGTATGGAAATATAATATCTCATTTAAAAGTATCCAAAAAGGAAAATAAAAAAAAAAAGTGTTTTCATTATTGAAATTTAGACTGCAACTGTTCTAAAGATCAAAAGACTTTGAGGGCTGAACATATCTGCCATATGGCCTTAGCCTTTCAGATAGAAAACAAATTGGAGGTCAGCCCAGGGGAGAAGAGAGAAGTGAATTTTCCACAAGCAGGGCAAAGGAAGGCATCAGGATCCTCTCCCCACTGCGTTTGCATTTCTGTCTAAATGTATATTGTGGCCAGGAGAAAGGCTCCAGACATAAATGTTTGCTCAATGATTGATGTAAATACTTGAGTGATGATTGATAACGGTTGTGTCTGGCAGATGTCCACCTCCTGCACAGCTGATCCACTGTGGTACCTCCTGATGTTGTGCTGATTTAAAGGGAATAGCACATTCAAAGTGACCATACTGCAGCAAGAATATCCTGTGCTCTTGGTCCAGCAGAGATGATGTTGATTATATTTGTTAATAGACCATATTGCTGTTTCCTAAAATCTACTGATTTAAGAGCATCAGCGGACACAAAGGTCATCTGTGGCCTGGTGGAGGTAGAGAAGGTCTTGGCTGTCTCCCGTGGAGCGCTCCTGACGTGGTCTCTCTCAAACTGCAGGCATGTTTAAGAGCTGTACCAGAGACATGGGCAGTGCTCAAGTGTGCCCTGTGCGCTGCAGTTCAGCCCTTCTGTCAGAGTCCTTAAACACAGACCGGGCCAGGTAGCTTTCACACTTCTGATGTGAACATAATTCTAATTTTGACTGGCTTTCCTGGCTTCCCAGCTGGCTGTCCCCATCTCAGCACCATGACCGTGCCACAGAGGCAGAGCTCAAAGCCTTTCACGCAGAGTGTGGGCTCAGGAGAGGAAGATGAAAAGAGCGTTGCCAATGCGAAATCTATTTTTTACGTAGGTTTCAAGGGAGAAGGTGAGATAAATACATGCTGTGGGAATACAACAGAGGAGAAGCTGTATGAGTTATGCTTTCAGAAGTAAATAACACTGGAGCCAGTGATTTAAAGGTTGTTAAATGAATTTTCCCAACTATTTTATTCACTGTGATCAAAATTATATCAGTGATGTTCTTACTAATATATCCCATTTGGCTCAATAATCTTTTATTTGTAATTACAGGTGAAAAGGTCATTTTAAGAAAGCCTGCATGGGCTTTAAAGAATTATGCTGCTTTCACTTTGTTTTTATAAGCAATTGAGGATAGAGGGCAAAATTAACTAATGCTACTTTCTGTGAGAAAAATATTAAAACATCCTCAGTTCATATCCTCATTTGCCCAAAGGAGTTTTTCCTATTGCTCTTCTTCAACCCTGGCTTTGTGCACTGACTGCTCCCTGCAGCTGTGTGGGTAGCGTGGCACCAGCCACCAACCTGCCCATGGGGAAGCAGCATCTCCCCCCCCCCCTTTCTTCCTCATCTCCTCAAACTCTGGATGACCCATAGTAAAATCCTTTTAACAAGGCTTCATTCCTTGCCGACCCAGTTAAAACTCTGCAAAAATAAACACGAGCCGTTCTTTGTTTTTCCTGTGGCTTTGGGATCCATTTCAAGCATGGAAAGAAGCAGCCCTACCTGGGTGTCAGGCACAGGGAAGGGAGAGCAAAACAGCCAGCTGGGAAAAGAGTTGTCTTTAACAGGAAAACAGCCAGGGAGGCACATTTATATCTATATTCTTCTTGGGTGTCTTATGCTGCACTGAGATCACAGTGATCACATGCTTGACCCCAATCAAAGTTCCGGGCATGCAGAGGCACCAGAGGTGGTACAAACACAGAGTGTAAACACCACTCAACTCCATGTGATCCCATTTGTCTCCTTGTCTTCTGGATGCTGATGTACAATTTCCACAAAGGACCACGTTTCTGTACATTCAAGGTAAGTGAAGCCCTCTTCACCAGCCAATGAATGCTGAAGGTCAAGTGCAGGCAGGGCTCTGGTGCCCAGGACCCAGGGACAGATACCCACCAGGCAGCTGCTGGCACGGAGCCGCGGCACCGCTCACGGCAGAGGTCCCTTTTGAACAGGCACATTCTTCCCTCTAAGAATCACAGAGATGAAAAGCTGCATCTGTATGAAGGAAAGCATTCCCTGACCCAGCTTACCACGTTTCAGTTTGAAGTGCTGTTTGTCACCACTAAGCACTACTCTCCCCACCAAGGAGTGGTGTTTCTCCCTGGAATTGCTCTCTGCTTTAATAGGGTGTGAATGCCTGAAACAGCTAGGGTGCAGTAATAATGTTATTCGTGTTTGGCTCCTAGTGGGGAAACACAAAAGCTGCCACATGAACTTTTCTACTTGAAGATGATACCAACACGTATATTACTTCAAAAGATGGGGAATATGTCTTTGTGACCTAACCTAGCTGAACTCACAAAAACAATGGCATCTCCTGCATTGGGAAGAGTAAAGTATTGAAACGGGACTCAGAGGAGATCAATTAATCAGCCTGTTCCCTCATGTACAAACACAATCCTTAGACCTCAGATTTGAAAGGTTTACACACACCTCTGCAAAAATATTCCCCACTGTAGTTGTTTTTCTTAACGTTGGAAATTTGAAAAAGAAAAAAAATATTGTTCCTTCAATCAGCTTCAAATGCTGGGCTAGGGTTGAGGGCCCACAAGTTTAACCTCTAGTTTCAGAGGACTTAGAAAGGAAGAGGAGAAGGAAGAGGAGGAAGGCTGCACGTTTGATTTTGCACTGAGGTGAGGGCAGGGAGGGTCTCCCCATCTGAGCAAGATGATGATGGAGAAAGAGGAACCTACAAAGAAGGTGAGAACTGCAACAAATTACAAATGGCTTTTAGCAGGGGTTTTGGAAAAAAAAAAGCTGTTGCAATCCAACTGTGCTTCCTGAGCGGCTGGAGACCCCCATCCCTCCCTCAGGGGACAGGACAGGTGGAGTGAGACCCAGCAACAAGTGAGAATAACCTGTCCATGAGTACATGAAAGATTTACAACAGAAAAATGCTTCCATCGGAACAGAGAGATTTTGAAACATCCTTCCAAGATAATCAGTTCTAAGATGTCTTCTGCACACTTATCGTTGAGTTCAGTCTAACGTTATTGCAGTATCAAGACCAGAGATTCTTTCTCGTTCTGTCTTCTTCTGAGGGAGAAAAGGAGAAAAGTAAAAAACAACCAAATAATCTCCAAAAAGTGAATTGGTTTTTTGGTGCATTTGATGGACATTGCTGTGCAGGGCTAAGTGGGAACTTTAAAAAAAAAGTCTGCAAATATTCATTCACATTTTTAAATGAATTTACTGCAGCCACATTGATTTCCCCCTGGGATTTGCTTTCTGCACACTTTTGAGCAATCAAGTTTTACTGGGCAAATGTTTGCACAAGACAAATTTCAAAATTGCATGCAGAGACAGAATTTTTTGTCTTTTCATGCCAGACATGCTTGTAGGCTTCTCCAATGAGCAGGCAGAAACAATATCATGTGATTTATCTGACCCATCACAACCAACGCACATACCTTGACTAACAAAGATCAGACACCCACAGTTGTTTGTGATCAAGACACAGAGTTGTTTTTTTAATTACAAAGCTATCCATCAGTAATTTCAAATAATAAGTAAATTGGAGGGAATTGTGATCTGTCTCCAGATAGTCTGTGAGCAGAGAAAGCAGCTAAATTTGTTGAATAAATTATTCATTATGGATTATTCGCTCAGCTCTACTGCAATAGCAGTGACATTGTTTAATTTAATAGCACATTAAGGGATCTTTTTCCTTACACAAATGAGTGCATTGCTCCCAGCAAGTTGACTCTTGAAGATGCAATACTGGAAACCTGTGAGAGCAGCTAGCCCTGTTCAAGGCTTCAATTAGGTTTTGAGCAGAGACAACCCTCATAACACACCACTGAGGATATTTGGCCGCAGCCCTTGTGTGGGGTTACAAACATGCTTGAAAGAATATGGGACTATGCAAGTCCTGGAAAAAGAACTAGAACCCAACCACTTCACTTTGAAATTGACTGTGCTTTGAGATGGATCTGAAAATATCAAAGCCAAAGAGCCAGCTTTTATTCAGATCTCATCTGACCCTGGAGAAACAAGTGCATTTTATCTGAGCCCTGTAAAGTCTGGCAGCTCCTTTTCCCATCCCCAGCCATGCTGGAGCTCAAAATCCACAGCCAAACTCAAGAATAGTGAAACTCTGCCAACTAAACCAACCCTTTCTGAACAGCCACTGCAAGAGTATCAATCCTGTTGATCCTGTTGATTGTCTTGATTCTCCCTGGAGACAACATAAAGAATGATGAATATTTGTATAGCTCACTTACAACTACCTGCAGAGGAAACTTCCCCAGTGACTTTTTTCCTCTGAGAAATTAAGATCTTCAAAGTCCCAAGGACTGTACAAACAGCTGTAAGACATTGTGACATGCCAGCTCTGGTCCTATTTCTTGATCACTTTTGCAGATGTGGCTCACCCAGACTCTTACTCTCTGTGACACCCAGGGCTGATGGGGAGCACTGGCACACCCTGCAGCACTGTCCATGGACACACAGCTCTGCCCCCACCCTCTCTAAAACCACTGGTGCCCTCCACTGCACACCCAGCACAGCACCAAGATTATTTTTGGAGCCTACTGCAGCCCATGGAAGTGAGGGTCGAGGACTGGCCAGCCACAGGCAGGTGGCAGAGGCTGAGCCATAGAATCCTTTACGCCAAATGTGTGGTGTTTGTGGGACCCTGATGTGTGTCACACACAGACACAGGGAGGGACTCATGCAGATGGGGACAGAATAAATTTCGGCCACTGATGAGAGCAGGAAAGAAAATAAATAATGTATACCTTTCGTTTGGGTTAAGAACAGCTGAAAAAAGCCCTAGTGAGTGAATACATCAATGGAACTGCATTGCCCATTCATGGATGAAAAATGTCAGGTCCTGAAATACCCTGAATCTGCCCCAAATACAAAGACACAGAGAAACACAGATGCATGCAGAGATCCGTGACCTGCTCTGATTTATCTCCTCAGCATTTTTGATGCTGTGTGTTGTTTAGAAAAGGATTCCCTGAGCAAAGACCTGTGGGCAGCAGGTACGCTGCTGTCTCCCAGGCAATTGTGGTACAGCAGACAAGAAACAGATTTCTCAGCCCTATCAGACTGCTCTCCAGCACAGTGCATTTCCTGATGGCTGTGCCCAGTGCCCGTGGTGTCACAGGGCAGGCAGTGCCTGGGTGTCACTGTGCTGCACTGTGCCAAAAGCAGAGCAGCAGCAGTTCCAGCATGCTGGGCCCAATGCAGCAAGGACAGGCACTCCAGCACATGATTAAGGAAAGTCATGACCATTCATGCTGCGGCAGATCTTCAAGGAATATTCCCCTTCTCTTGCATTTTTTTTTCAGCCGGCATGATAACTCAGCATTGAAAACAAGGTGGAAAACTTTTAGTGGCCAGTTCAGGGCTCAGATGTCTGTTACTTATCTACTTGTATATACAGGTTTTTTTATATATATATATATAACTACTGTATAGATTCCTGGTCATTCACTTCCTGCACTGCATTACAGCTAGAAAACAGAAAGATGAGTATGGTCAGGGAGTAAACTTAAAGAAAAGCCATAAGGCACCTACCAATATCAAAATGTTAGAGAAAAGGAGAGCAATGCCACACAAATCTTTGAGTCCCAGCAGAGACAGCAGTCTGTTCAAAAACAATCCATTCATCCAGGCAGGTGAATTCCTTTCTCCTTCCCTTCTTTGGTACAACTGTTTATATACCTTTCTTCAGGTATTGTATTTAATATCTAATATATATTATATTTTTATCTGTTAAGCTACAATATTGCATCCAGTTTAGCCTATCCATAGGCAAGTTGCCCTATTGTGTCTCCAAGCATCTATACCACACCATTCTGCCTATAACCTTAAAATTGAAATGCCATGTCATATTTTCTACCACCAGTAGCAAGCGTTATCTTCCCTTACATTCTATTATATCATCGTGCTTTCCTCCCTGCTTGATAAGCTGTCAATATTGTTTTGGCATGAGAAATTTCCATCTCACGCATCAGATGATCTCCATGACCTTTAAGCGAGTTGCCAGTAAGATAATTTACTCACATTGTTGTGACAAAATAATATCTCTTCAGTCTGGGTCACATGACATGATCATTACATGATTTTTCCAAAAATGATTAAATTTTGCACATTTTGGGGGTGGAAGACCTCTGTGGAAAATTGAAATTACTAGATTGCTTATCATTTCAATTAGCTACAAAGAGTTAAAAAGGCTACTTGCCACTACTTCACCCAAGGAGCACATCCCGAATTCCCACACTGCACATAATTCTCTTTAACTTCAGTCACTCTTTCCACTTTTTTTGTGCTGTAACTGCTCATCCTTGTGCAAGGAATGTTTTAATACAATAGTCTTCACAGTGTCTTGTGTTAGCAGGAGGATGCGATCACAAATATCACATCCTTTTGGCATCTTTTTGGCTCTCTGTGCATAACAAAAATGTCAAACAGATTTTAATGAAAGGCTGCATGCTTGTGGGTATTGACAGTTTGACATAGAATCCTAATTTTCAGATGTCTTGTTCTTACTGTTTTTAACACAAATACTTGCAGGATAAGAGCAAGGCAGCACAACTGTGGAGAGATGGTATTTATATAATGTCCTCCTATTCTCACTGGTTCTGCTCAGCAGCTTGCCCAGTTTCTGTGGGGTTTGGACTGAGAGTTTTTGTGACTCGGCTACAATCATGTCCAACCCCAGTTTAGAAACCAAATTATTTCTTTTCCTCACCCACAGCATCTGGGCTGCTCCCTCATGGGGCTGGGAAGGGGACAGCCCCAGCCAGGGATGGGGCACAGCAGGCAGGGAAGAGGTGATGAGGGGGCCCATGGATGTCCCTGCAGGAAATGCACCCTCACGTGCTGCATGCCAGCTTCATGGGCTGCAGAGACCAGGAAGAACCAGGAGGAACATCCCACAGAGGGCAGCAGGGACCGGGAGAGTTCTGTGCACCCTGGTCCCTCGAGGAACCCATGCATAGGGAATGCACATGAATATATATTTGTATTTATTTATTTAACTGCAGTTGGGCTTCCTCCTCCTACTCTCCCTGTGCTGGAGTGAGTGACAGCTCTTTGTTTCACAGTAGAGAAAACGTCAAGACTTCAGGAAAGGGGCGTGAGGCTCCCTCCATCATTTCACTCGGGTACTTCCCACCTCAAGCACCCCACACTGCTAACATCAGCTACTTCTGCACACCACTGAGAGAAGATCACAGCAACTGTCTACTCAATGAGATATTAGAGAAAACAAAACTGAAAATTAGAGCTGAGGAGCATCAGGAAATGTCAGTGGGTAAGATATTCTCCAAAGCTTTCCACAGGCAAAATTTTAAGGTTGCCACTATCCCTACCAGCCATGGCCATGGACTCCACCACCCTTGCACCACTAAAAACACAGTTCTAGGACTTCCCTCCCCTCCATCCCACAGTGGTGGGACAGAATAACTCTTTCCTAAGAAGTGCCCTGTTCTCCCCACATGCTATGCTGATAATTATTACATATTAGTGATGTCTCCCAGTTTCACCTGCTGAGCAAGATTTGTCACCACATTCCCTTGTCCCCAAGATCAGGTTGGAGGCCAGTTCTGAGAGGCATCCTTTGACTTCTGCCTAGACCTGTGTTTTGTCTTTCAGCATGACCAGCCCCATCTCCCTCCCTTGTCTTGCTGTTAAGGTACTGATCTTGCCTTAATAATTTCCCACATGGCACTTCATCAAATACTCTGCTGTGAGAGATGAGATCTATTTAATTTCTTCTATCTAGAAAATCAATGATTTTATCAAAGCAAGATACCAGTTTGTTTTTGTTTTTTTTTCTGGCGTAATCTATATTTGGTAAAGTTATGCAGCATTTTAGACTATTTTTGCAATCTTTGGTTAAATTACCATTTCCTCCAAACCATGTCCTGAGATTTGCACCCAGCAGATCAGCTCAGCAGCCTCAATGCTGCCGCTCCAGCTCTGCATTGCTGCCCACATGGCCTCAAATTACTCCTGTGAGGGTCACCTTCCTCATAGCCTTTCATGAACTTGGACAAAAAATAGTTAATTTTTTATTAATTACCAATTACATTCATTGATGGTGTCTTATTCATCTCTGGTTGTCCTGTATCTCATGCCTTCATCACATTCTCTGCCAATCTCCACTATACATGCAAGTTATATCTATCTATATCTAATCTGCAAGATAGCCTTGGGACATGATCTCTGTACTGTTTCCATGAACCTTCTGCAGAGTCACACTCCAAAGACCAGGACACAAGCCCAGCTGGGTTTCAGAAAGCCAAGCCAACACTGTGATTTATGTTTTAAGGCAATTTAACAAAGTTTGCATGGCTGGTGAAATGCTTAGTGCAGCTCTGCAAATACCAAAGAGACCAGATCAATGTAATGCCCTATTGACAAAGTCTGAACTATAATACATATATTTTGTGTATTTTTATTGTGTTCATGTATGTTGATTCATAGCTGCTTTATCAATAAAAAAACACCGCACAAAGTTTTATACCATAACTGTCACCGAAATTATTTATTACTAGGATAATAACAAATTTTATGTGGACTGAGATCCTTTGTGGTAAGATGTTGAACAATAAAAAGAAAAGCAGAATTTCCTGCTCTATACAGCACTGGCCCAAGGAAAGCTGCTAATTTCTCCCCACTCTGTAGACTCCACAGGTGTGCACACAGATATCTGTAGGCACATTCAAGGTCACATAGGCACTTGTGTGAAGCATTTGTAAAGCAACTTCCTCCCCCCCAAAAAAAAACCCAAACATTTAAAGGCCTACAACATGCTTAAAACAAGACAGATTCAAGAACCATGAATTCAAACACTTCTCAAACTTGGAAGCCATAAGCAGCCTCTCATCAATTATACCCCAGAAACAATTACAGGGGACCAAATACTGCAGCCCTTGACTGAGCAGATCCACCCTCGAGGTCACCAAGAGGGTTGCCCAATTAAGGGCTGCAGAATTGGGTGCAAATTTAGCGATTTCTGTGTTGTGGTGCCCATTCTCCCAGCAGAGACTTTGGTGCTGGAGGTCCCCAGAGCAACCCTGTGCCCCAGGACCACGGCTGCTGGGCCTGGGGAGCCTCCTCTCTCTGCCCTTCCATTCCTGCACAAAACAAACAGCAGAACTTTTTTGTTGCCCATGCAGAATAGTCGAGGTTAAGGTATGAACTGTGCAAAATTAAACCCCTTGGAATATTTATTAAAATCTGCTTGCTTAATTTTACCAAAATGTACCACAAACTTCCAAAGGGAGAAAGCCTCAACTTCTGAATGTAAAAAAGATGTAAATATATTCCTGGTAAACCTGACCTCTGTGAGCTATACAAAATGACTATAGTCTTGTGTTTCAAAGATATTCTTCCTTGAAAAATATCCATTGTTATGGCATTTCCTTGACTAAGTAGAAATAACAGAGGTTATGCTTCAGCTATACACAACAATATTATTTCTTTTAATATATAAATGTGCCAAAAGGGATGTATATAAAGAACACTGATAGAGTTCCTAGAGCTGTTCTCTGCTTCCTATTGTTACAAACAATAATTTGAGGAGAGCAGAAAAAAAATCCCACAAAGAAGGATTTCAGCTTAACACGAGCAATACTCCTCCTGCACATCTTTCCTTTTATGCAGTTTTGTTTCAGTGATTTGAGCATGTTCTAATTTTGTCATTCAAGCCATCTGACTTTCACTGCTCTATACAAACAAAACCTAATTTAGTCTGAGATGTTTTAAGTCATAACAATGACGGATGGCCAAGGTTCAGGTGTGCTAGAATATTTAAATACCTAGTCTATATTTTCCTGATATAAAGACAGGCAGCTTTTTGTACTCTGATTAATTATGATTTTGTGTCTGAAAAAAATAGCTCTTTCTATTCTACATTATTAATTGGTTATTTAATTAGGGATTCTGGTAGCTTCAGATGTTGGGTAGCTAAAATTGTGCCGTGGTTAAAAAAAAAATAAAATAAAAAAAAAGACTAGCTCCATACTGTTGCCTTTTTGTATCTTATGAAGGTCACAATAAGATGTGATTGTTTGGCACAGCAGCAGTGAATTATGCCACCCAGACAAGCTTTTAACCTATGTGCCTTCACTCTGAGTGAGACACACAGGGATGTGCTCTCTTTAAACAGTTCTCTATTGAAGAGGATTCAATCACCATAATGAATCTGAGGCCAGGCAGCAATCTTCTTCACTGAAAGAATTTCTAAAAGATTGTAGAATTTGTAAAACGAACAGCTCACAGACTAAATGGCTGTGTGGGTGAATCAATTATTGCAGGGCTCGCAGTAGTCATAATATTTAGTACATATCATAGAGTGTTTCAGGTACAATAAGATATGCTAGTTTTTTCCCATTCCTGCTTGAAAGTGGTATGTGCTCCACCAACTTAGTCAATCTTCAGGATCTAGTTAGAACTAGTATTAAGTCAATAAAAAAATCCATCTGCAGCTGTGGTGCATGTACCAGGATCCGAAGGGCTCACACTGCAAAGCAGTAATTGTATTAAAACGTGCACCACCGAGCTGCTGGCCAGGAAAACACATGATGTATCGTGAAACACAAAACACATCAAGGGCTGGAATATCTTTAGAGGTAGAGTAGGGCCAATGCTGAACAGCTTCCTTATTAATACAATAATTATTTTATTTTGACAGCACCATTTATAACCATATAGTCTGTGTCCAGCTACCCATATTTCCATTAATCAATGGATTTGAAGACAACTGTCATCATTTCATTTTATTATGACTTATAGGTTCATTGCAGTTCACTTAAAAGTTACTATGAGCAAGGCACTGGTGGGCAAGAACTGGACCTTTGTGGGCTGCCAAGGGCTCGTGCCTGGCCCTGCTCTGCAGGGACTGGGGGGACTGGGGGCAGTGGGACCAGCTGGGATGCCCAGGGGGCATCAGGCTGGTTGCTAGAGAGAGGCCAAGGCTGTGCTGGTGGATTAAAAATCTTGAGTACTTCAGCTCACAGGTAGGACTTGCAAACCCCTGCCAGCTCCCAGTGGGATGATGCTGGGATGCTGTGGGGGAAAATGGGGAGGGCACAATTTGGCCTTGAGAGAGGAAGTATTTCTGCTGCATTCAAAAGCTACCAGAGTACAGATCCAAAGAACTTCAGGTCACTTCTCAACCCTCCAGCCCGGCCATGAGTCTGCAGCACCCATCTGTGAGCAAACGGGGACCCAGCTGTGCGGCGTGGCCCCGCCACAGCCGAGCCACAGTGTCACAAAGCCGTGTCAGAACCTGCCAAGCACACTTCCACGCTGGGTACAACCTCCCCAAAGACACACAGGGCTAGATGGCAAACAGGGTGTCCCTTTAATGAAACTACAACGTATTAAAAATTATTACAGCTTCGTCTTTTCAGGTTTTAGACAATGTAATGTGATTTATTCAAAGAAATGCTGATGATTAGACATTAAATGGCACTAAATATTCCACTTCCTCTGCGCTGCCTGATAAACTGGTTTCATTAACATTATAAGTAACAAAAGTTTCCATTTCAGTCGGCCCATTTTGTTTTCCTCACGATCTAAGTTGCAGCTGCACAGCACTATATTACAGGGACCTCGCGGAGCGGCAGCTCCGGGCTCTCCATCACTCCCCGCGGTTAAAGGGACCGAGCCGGCTGCCGGCAGCACCATCGCAGCCCTGCCGAGCCTGCACCCCCTCAGCCCGGCCCCAGCCCCCGGGACACAGCCGCGCCAGGCTCCGGCCACCCGGCACTGTCACCCCAACCCACTGACACCGCCATCCCGTTCTTCTCTTCAAGAGATTTTTCTTTAGCCGCCAAGTCTGTCCCTATTAAATCATGCGCCTCAGCCTTAAGTGCAGGTTAACACTGTGCCCCGAGTGGAAGCTACTATATTTGTCAAGGATACCTCCGTGATTTATCTCTGCCGGCCCCATAGAAGAACTCACATCTGGATATACGGTGCCGCTACATAATTTCCAAATTCAGCCATTCTGCCTGCTCCCTGGGAGACCTCGCTCGGGGTCTGGAACTGCTGGAATTACACCTAATTCCCAATTCAGGCCCTCATTTCAGGCCCTCCCGAGGGTGTCACAGCCCTGCAGCTCCAGGCAGGGATGCTGTTTCATGGTACCCTCCTGACGTGCCGAGGCTCACCCGCGCTTTCCCCACACTTTGGTCACGTCTGACTGCCTTCAAGGAAATCCTGCCTTCACCAGAAGCTACAGGGACACTTTTTGAAAGACGTTTTTAAAGTAAGATGGTGATTTAAGTACCAATGCTCTGGTATTTAATAAAGCTTCACTCCTGCCCTCAGGCAGCACTGCCCACTCAGAGCAGCCCTGACTGTGCTTTGGGTGGGGGGCACGGGCTGGTCCAACCACCTCCCATTGCTCCTGTGCAGGACAAAACAAAACATCCACAAAATGCCAATCCAACGGGGCAAAGCAGCCCCACTTGCTTGGTGTGAATCTGGAACAACCCTAATGGGCTCACTCTGGATTTACTGCAGGGCTTCCAAGTGCTGGATTTGGCTCCCCATCCCACAGGATGAGCATCAGCCCCCCCAAGAAACCCCCAGCGTGCACAGAGCAGAGACCCAGCAGCACCAAGCCCAGGCACCACATCCCTTCCTCCTCTCACAGCTCAGGTGGCATCTCCACACACACACACAGATATTTAGATAGCTATATATTATTGTTTATGTAAAGCCATAGCTTTCCCTTGATTGCAAGGCATGGTGGGGCTGCTGATGAGGTTTGCTGTTGACATTTCTGCATTAGCTGGCTTTTGTCAATCCTGGCAGGCTGAGAAATTCTATCTTAAGGGCTGTTCTTTATTAAATTTGCAAGATACAAAACTGTGACTGACTCTTTTCTTTGGTGAATGTATAAATAATAAATCCAGATCGCTAAAAATAACAATTAAAATATTGCTCAAATTTAAAAGCACAGAAAAATTGGTAATTTGGAGACAGCCCTGCGTGGGCTGTGGGAGCAGGCAGGGGCTGGGGGCAGTGTCCCTCCTTGGGGCTTTTGGCAGCTGTCAATATTCAAAGTGCTCGAGGAGGGGGACAAGGCTGGGGAGAAACCAGCGCGCCTGAGCCGAGCCACTATGTGTCTTACCAAACTTTGTCACAGAGTCTTTTATACAACTCCTTTATGCAGGATCTCTGACATAATTCCTATTTTTTTCCACCAGCCATTATATATGATAAATAAAACAATGCACTGAAAACACTGAAATCTCTCATCAATGTCTTTGTGAAAAGGGCCCAGATAAATGAGTCTTGGAATCAAAGGCAGATTACATGACTGACCATGTATCATCCTCTATGTATTGAACATAGTCTTTGTAAAGATAGAGCGGTAATAAAAAGTGGTATTGTGTGCTGTGAAAGGCTGTGTGGGTCTGTGCATGACTAATCTGTCTTTCTGCATTATTTTATTCAATCTTCTCTGACTTTATGCCTTTGACATTTTTGCTACACTCAGTAAATTTGAGTGAATAGGCAATTTTAAAGAATTTTTATAGGGCTTCAGAGAAGTCATACGCAGACTGTATCTTTGTTCAGATTTAACAGTTTAAATATTTCCTTTGTCTAGGATGCAGAGTAATCTTTAGGCAGAGGAGAAGAGGGGGATGGGGTAGGAAATGCCTAAACCTCCCTTAATATTTTGGCACCCTTTTGGCAGGGGCGGGAGCAGAGCAGCAGGGCCCAGCCTGGGGGTCGTGGGGTGCCCCTGGGGGGGTGGGGGTGATGGGCTGGGTCGGGCTCTGGCAGGGCTGGACGGGCTGGGCTCAACTTTGCTGCGGCCGCCGAAGGGCTGCGGGAGGAGCGGCTCCCTCCCGCAACTCAAGTGGGAAGCAGATGAAATGTTTAAAGGGCTATTGTGAATATAGGCTTAAATATGATCCTCTTGCATCAGCCAATTTCTCTGACAAGATATTGCAAGGGTTGCTGTTTCTTAGTAAATAATGATTTTATTGCATCTCTTTAATGAACTGATAACGTGATACACAGTAAATTATCTGCATCTATAACATTACTGAGGATAAGCAGCGTGGTTTTAGTAATTTATACCACAGAGAGACATGCATTATAAAAATAGGAAAATTATTTCCTTTGTTAAATTGTGCAGAAGTCTTTACCTGAGGAACACCAGACAGATTAATCTCCAGAGATCCACTCGCTTGTATTTAAGCTGTTGAACTGTTCGCTGTTTTTTCCTCAGAACAGTTGAAAAAAACATTTTGCGAGCCAGAATTGACACTGTGGGTATTGTTCCTGCTCACACAAGTTATTAAAATAATTACTAAGCTATTTTGAGGTAACTTGAAGCTTTCTTTAAAACTTAAATCCGAATCTGAAGGAATTAGTGTGAATGATTTGCATTGATGACAACCCAAGTATGGCAGCCAGCTTTCCCAGGCACCTCCGGCAGCGCAGCACCCCCGGGTGCTCCCTCAGCCCTGGCAGGGACTGAGGAGGGAATGTGAGTGGGACTGCTGGCTGGGATGGGGTTGGATGCAGCAATCTGGGGGATGGCCTGTGGCTCACAGGGGGCTGCAGAGGGGCTCCTGTCAGACCCCACACAGCCCCAGAGCAGCTCTGGTGGGACCCACAGCATCATCCTGCAATGCTCAGCCTTGGTCCTGCTCCAGGGGAAAAGGTCACCCCTGCTGCAAACCCCCACAGGCCCCCAGTCCCTCTGGGATCAGCAGCCAGCTCCAGGCATCCATGGTGCCACTGCCAGGGGCCACTTGGACCTGGGTGCTGCAGGACACTCATCTCCCATCCCAACCCAAGCAGAGGCCAACGCAGCCTTTCCTCACCAGCTGCCAAAGGTTCTTTGTGGCCTGAAAGCTGGGATTTGTCACCCAGTCAGGGCAGCAGTGGGTGCAGAGTTCCCACAGGGATCCATCTCCACAAGTATGGCCCTGGACAGGAGGGCCAGGGGCTGGGGAATCTTTCCAAACTGGCTGTGAGCACAGGGCAGCTGGGAAGAGAGGGAGGACGTACCAGGGGCTGGTTTTTTGTTTGACTTTAGTATCATCATTAACCTTTCCAAGAGATAACTTCACGGGCAAGCTGGGATCCCAGAGCCCTGGGTCACCCCATTAATCCACAGCCCACCCTTCCAGGAGGAGCACACTGCTGGCAGATTACAATCCTTCCAGAGGTAATCATGTTTTAGCATCTTACTTCGAAATTTTAACGGGTGAAAATTCCCCATCTCGGTGCAAGATTGCATCATGAATTCCCTCTGCCTCGTGCAGCAGGGATGGAAAAATACTACTTTTCATCCTTGCACAGTGCTTGATGTAAGTTTCTGAAAATGAGCGCTCTAGTAAGCCTAAAAATGTAGGATAATATGATTCATTTATAGATCTCTGATAATAGATGTGGTTTCTGTTACTCCGTTACCACACCAAAGATTACTCCTGCTCCTTCAGGAAGGACACAGCACCCTCCTCCTCCCAAACCATTACCATAAAGCAGGATAAACAACAAATACCACCTTATCATTAGCCGCATGGAGCAGTTCCCATTGATTTATGACGCCAAACACCGCAAGGCTGGATCAAGCTGCAAGTCCCTTTTTTGCAAACATTATTTCCACAAGACCGGCGTAAAATACAAGGAGCCGCCTCACCTGGGCTTGGTTTTGTTTACAAAAAAAAAAATATTTTACAACTTGCAGAAATTCCTCCCAATATTAGTTATTAACAACCCCAAGATGGCATTTGCATTTTTATAACCTTGTTACTTAAAAGTGAGACAGCGGAAGGAAAGACTTGGCGCTAGCGTTCCCTGCGTGCTTTAATCCCAGCCTGAGCTTTTTATGCTCGAGAGCACCTTGTGATGCTGTAACTAACCTCAAACCCGGAGCAGCGGGAGGGCAACAAACCCCCGAATACAGCAATGTCATGCTTTACAGGCGTACTCTCCGCAACAGCATGAATGGAGAAAAAAACCCCGGTTGCCAAGGAAACGCTCCAGTCCGGGTAATTATTACAGTAACTGTCTGCACACCCCACCTATAACACAAATGAATAATAANGGAAGGGAAGGGAAGGGAAGGGCTCTCCGCGCACCCGGGAACGATTTGCTGGGCTTGATTTAAAAGACGCAGCGGGAGTTGGCAAAATTCACGTATCGTGGGGTTAATGTGGGTTAGAGAGGAGCTATTTGTAACACAGAGACGCTGCATTCCAAACGCACACATCTGATTTCTTTTAATCCCAGCTCGTTTTTTGCGGCATAAATCACTTAGTTAAAATGAACAGCCAAAACAGCTGGTTTAGACATTCGTGAGACATCCAAAAATCTGCTGCTTTAGATGGCCTAAGCGAGCAATGGAAAGCGCGAAGTGCAGCTCACCTCACAAGGGACAGATGGATCAGGTTCTCCAGAACCGGCTCCCAGCTCCACCGGCCCAGGACGGGCCTCTCCTCCCGGCACAGAGCACACGGCATCCTCTCCTCCTTCCCGCAGCTCCCCCAGCCAGGCCGCCAGTGCCGCGGGCGAGGAGCTCCCCGCACAGCCCCTTCTCCGGGTGCACGCAGGTGCCCAACACACCTGGGGGCAATTAAGAAGATTAAAGAGCAGGTAGTTGCTCCTGATGGGTCATTTGCAGTGCCTAATTGACGCGGTCAGCGCAGAGGGCTGTGTGGGGCGGTGGGACACAGCTGGGGCACACGGCCGTGTCCCCGTGGCCCCGCAGTGCCCACCTGGCTGCTGCCACCGCTCCGTCCCTGCCTGCTGCACCCACCTGGCACTGCCCCCCTGTGCCCGGGCAGGCAGGGCACCTGCCGCAGCCATGGGGCTCCAGCACCGTGTGCATTCCTGTGCCGCCCCAGCCAGGCCGCATTCCTGCTCGGGACACGCCGAGAAGCCCTTGGGAGCACGGGGAAAGCCAACAGCCCTTCCTCAGCCCCGTGCCCCTCAGCAGCGCCCCGGCAGACACGGAGCCTTCCAGCAGCAGGAAGTCACCGAAGGAATTTCAGAATTAAAATGTACCCTTATTATTACATAAGTGAATAAAATCCCAAACGGTAGCACTGGGGGCAAAAAGGCGTATGAAAATTAATTTACCCCCAGGAGCGCTTCATGCCTCCAATTTGGGGATCTGTTGCTCCATCCCATGTTTACCTCACCCATGCATTGGTGGTCACCTGCAGCACTTCTTGGCTCCAGTGTTGCAGAGAAAGCAAATTTTAGGTCCTCACAGAGACAGGCCTTCACATGATTGCTTTTTACTGCTTAGATTTTTATCTGCTTTGATAGATTTAATTTTTTTTTTGTTTTTGTTTGGTGTTTGTAAACATTCTATAAAACGCCTACAGCCATCTCTCTTGCTCTAGGCACTGCAAGTGAGTCTGCTGCTAAAGCCCAAGTGAAGAAAGACGAAGGCTCATTCCAGCCTGTGAGCCCTCTGACAATTAAATATACTGCAGAAAGGCACAGACACACTCAGGCTCCCTATTAGGGAAAACACTCATGTGCTTAGTTTTAAGCATGTGGTTAAATCCATTCTTCTTTACAAAATCTCTGAGACATAAGCACATGCCAAAGTGCATTCCTGAGTAAGGATGCTTCCCTGAACCGAGGCCATAATTCATTAAAACCCAAGGTGCATTTATCCTACTTTTTCCTGTGAGCAGAGATGTGAAAAAAGGGGAGGGGAGAAAAAAAAAGAAAACAAGCAAAGAATTAATTTTGATTTGAAACTGATCTATGGTGACAAGGGGCATTCGGTTTGTTGAAGTAACTGCAAGTGGGAAGTATTTCAGAAGATATCTAAATAAATCTTTTTAAAGGGGCTTTTTTCTCTCTTCCTCTCTCCCCTTTTCTTTCTTTCTCTCAGTTTTCCTCTAATTACCCATGTCTGGTAGTCTTGGATCTCAACCCCTTGTTATTTAAAATACATATTCATGGAACTATATTTTACAGTTGCACTGTTCTGGTTACAAAATAGCTTCTACTTTTCTAGGACATAATTTCATTTTGTTTAGCCAAGAATTCATTAAAGAAGCTATAAATAACCTCCTTTAAATATTTAGCCGTGAATAGAGGGTGGACTGGCATTGATGGCTTATTTTAGTACTAATGCAATATGCTTTAAAAAAAAAAAGTCTGCATTTGAGCATGAATCAAGTTAATCATTAACACTTTCAACGTGACTCTCGGGATGTGCTGGGAGCGGCGCTTGCCCCCTCGCAGCCGGCGCTGCAGGCACAGCAGGGCTGCACAACTTTCCCTGCAGCTCCTCCTGCAGCCAAACACAATTTGCCCTGTCCCGAGGGGGAAACGTGGCCCTCAGTTGTGGTGGGCTGCTGGCCCCCCCTGCCCTCCTGCTGCACCTGGCCAGTGTCTTCTGCCCGTGAAACCACTGCGGCTTCCCAAGCTCCTAGCAGGGCACAGCACAGTTCCACACAGTGCCTCTGCTTACTTTAGAAGTCACCTTAGAAAAAGAAGTTCCAGTGCCTCCACCTCCCTTTCCAACAGAGAGAGGAGTGCTGAGACAAGGGGGAGCCGGTGATTCTGTTCCAAAGCCACACCATGAGCTCATCTGCTGTGATCTGAGAGCAAAGGATCTGGGTACACGGCGCAGTTATTTTAGGGGCAGGTGAGGAAACAGCATTATCTGCTTGCCAAGATGTGATTTGGAAAATCACATGTTGATGGCTCTCAGACTCCCCATTTACAAAGTCACAGTCCCTCTTTACCCCTCCCAAGTCTTCCTGCCTCACCTTTTAGGCTGTGGGTTGATGGTGTCAGCTGGAGAGCAACATCAGTTTAAGGTACTCCCGTTCCGCATGTCCTCTGCCATCGTTTTCCCTTGTCCTTGCTCAACATACAATCCCTCTAACTCTGCTGATACAGACATGCTGAGAGATTAGGAAATTCACTAGGTTCAAAAACCCACACACTAATGAAAAAAAAAATTAAACCAAACCCAGTAGTTTGTTTTTAAAGCCCATCTCTGTCACCTACTATCACTCAAGGGGTGGCCCCTAACAACAAAAGCTGTGTCAGCAAACTGAGGGGATGGCAAGAAGATTGGAAGGAGCTGCTGGGCAGGGAACCCTGAAGCCAGGACTGCTCTCAGTCACGAGAAGGATACACCAAACTGTACCCTGAGCCCTGCAGTGCTGTTGCATTTTGAAATAAAGCTGAAGCATTAAGACATTTTTCTTTAGTGCTGACTCCCTCTGGGCATTCCCAGGACAATTACAATGTTTTCTGAGTATACAAAAGAACTAGGAGATTTTGTAATCAAGAGTCTGAGTTTATGCTTCTCTCCTTAAGAGCATTCAATTTCCATGGACATTCATTAGCAGGAGGTTAAAACACAATGGCAGAAGAGAATGGACTGCTTTTATGTCCATATGGTAGTAAACACTTCAAGCTAGAAATGCAAGTTCAAAATAAAAACCTCTCTGTGGTGCTTCCAAATTAGTAGTAAAGCAACAAAAACGACACGAGTTTCACAGCTTTTTTACTGAAAATTTAATTTTACAAAATACCCTTTTCTATCAAAGAAACTTCCCTGCAATGTACATGAACCTGGCATTTTATAGACCTGTACAGTGAGATATCAGAGAGGTTTGAAAGAAGGAAAAAAACTTTTAGCAGACACCTAGTTGCAAAACCTACAGCAATGTGAATACAAGTGTGTCTTAAAATGCTAAAGCAAGTAATATAATTGGTGAATCTATTTGAAATGTGAAAAGTTTCCTTAAAATGGTCCATATGGTATGTAGAACATCACAGCTGGCACAAAACTGCCTGTATTTAGTTTTAAACACAAAAACAATGTATGTAAAGAACAGTTTTTGAAAAAGAACCCAAGTGCTGCTATCGTAAGGCAAACATATACAAAGGTGCTGACAGCACGCAGGGAAACCGACAAAATAAGATGAATACTCAAGTGTTCAAACACTGAACTGTTTGTTTTCCTAATGCTGCCAGTAAACGTTGAGGAGATAACGGTGCCAAATTACCACAGGACACCCTGGTAACGGTGGATGCTACGGAGAAGGCTTTATATGATCTCCAGAGAGGTGAAAGCAGCCAAGAGTGCTCGTGCCTGGGCTCGGCAGCACCTACTGAGTCTGGTGCATCCTGGCAGCTCTGAATTTGGAAATCCTCCTGACAGGTTCTTCTGGGGCGTCGGACATAAGTTCCTCTGATTTGCGCTCCAGAATGGTCGGCAGCACGGGCTGAGCGAGCACTGGGTGTGGTATTAAGGAGGGAGACAAAGGCTCCTTTTCTATGACAGTTCCAGAAAATGCCTACAACAGAAGAGAATACTCAGAATGAGCTAATAAAATGCAAATGTGAAGCTATGCCCATAAGGTCATTACCCTATATTAGCCTGATTAGAATTGTTATTTCTTCTAATCAAAAGTAAAGAAATATCCTTAAATCAATGATTGTTGCCTGCATAAGTAACCACATTGTAATTAACCTCAAAATATAGCTTGTTCAAGGATGACTGAATGAAAGACAGTATCTTAAAAGTACTACTTAATCTCATTCCTACTGCATAAATGATGTAAAAATTTGCTTCCTCACTGACACACACTCAAGAAATGAAACAGCTGATGTAATACACAGTTTTATTTTGGGTAAGAAATGGAGAGACTTTGTAAAGTTGATGTCAGCATTTTCATCGTACGTCATTTTATGACTTAGTACCTTTTAATTGCATCAAGCTGAAGCATTACATATGAACTGGCAAGCACATACTTTGTTTCTTCTTTTCTCCCTACCAAATATGATCAAAAAATGGTGAAAGCCATTTATATTTAAGAGAACAGCAAACTTGCTTCCAACTATTTCTCTCTATAAAAGGCCTAATAAAAACATCTAATGTTTAAAAATTGTAATTTATACGTAGCCAATTATGTGACAATCCTTTTCAACTTAGCAGAGAAATGACCATGATTCTTGGAAAACAAGCATCTCAGAACTACTATTCATAAACATATTTAAGAACAAATCACTCCACTATGTATTGAAAACAGACAATTCAGAATGCCCAAGGACGAGGGGAAGCAGTTCACATCCAAGGTCTGATGCTCATGCTGGGCACAAAGGAATGCACACCAGATTTAGTCACTATGCTTAGTTCTGCTTTTTCATAACTCAGTTACCAAGAAAGACAAAGCAAAACAAACAGGCCGTTCTCTTCTTGCAGGACCTGCAAAAAATCAGTGTTTTTTGTTTTCTGCTCCAGTAGCCCAAGTGTGCCTAAAGCTGTGCCTGCACAACTCTGTTAATCTAACAAGAAGCTCATTTTCAAAAACAGGTAAGCAAAGCACAAACTAAGTGATGGTGGTAAATTTAGAAATAAAAAAAAAGTTACTGTGTTGCAAATGGTAATGGAGAAATAATGGATTTCAAACACCCACAAAAACAACTAAAAGCAAAACAACGGCATTTAGGCAAGCACATCTGACTGGAGTATTTTGCTCAATCTCCTTCAGTTGCTTAGAAAATACATTACATTGTAGAGAATAATCATGCCAGATTCAGATAATAGACTGATGGGTAACATCTAAAGTGTACTTAGACGTTTTATAAAAATATAGCAAATATATTCCAGAAAGTATACAATGTGGAGTGCTAACTCCACAGATAAATTTTCCATCATGAATCTTCACATCCTGCCTGGATTCATCTGAAGCTGTTTGCATGAAAAATGGTGATAAACAATAGCTTTTATGAGGAATTCATTTCTTGTCAAAAATAATTTTTGCAAAAATAGTGCTTTCATTGAACTTGTCCATTGTGCTGGGAACTACTGAAGACTCAAGTTTTATCTAGTTTGAAAAAATTACTGTTAAGTTCTTACAAAACAGAAATGAAGACGCTATGCCACGAATTTCTACATTTAATTCTTGTATTCACCCAGTCACTAAGCAACTGTACATCCTCCCTTACGTCGTACAGTCTGTCTTTCATGATGAAGCCCTGAACTTTCCAAACACATGTAAACAGATTTGTTTGGGATCACTAATGGCTTAGTCTGGAATAGGATGAGTAGGGGTACAATGCTTCCTTCCACCGGGCAATTTCTCTGCTATTGGCATATCAAAATAGTAATTCAGCTGGTATCTGTGTGTTTTAAACTTGAAACACTCCTTGGAAATTAGCTGTATAGTAGTGCAAGACAGGTTAGAGAATCACCTCTTCCCTTTGATCAGTTACAAAGTACAGATTTCCTTCTTTTTGTCTAAAATCCTGCTGTCTGTCCTGCAGTGAAATGGTCAGGATGACCCAGCACAAAGGTTTCAGTAACACCAGTGAGTGACCACTTTGTTGGAATTTTATAGAAGAGCTTCAAGTCTTGGGGAAGTCAGGTGAGCAGCTCCTCCCCTCTGCCCCTAGGATGTGTGTGACAGAGGCCTGTCACCTGGTATGTCCTTCTGAAACAAACTAGGTAGGAGTTAGAAAATTATTTTAAAGAAATAAAACTGACGGTATAGGCAACTACAGTCATTAGATTTCTCATTTTTATCCCTGCCAACAATCAATAATGAATTAAAAACTGTACCTCAGTTGTCCCTGAAGAGGGAGGAAGCTTTTTTGGTAGCTGCTGCTGCCCCTCCCCCTCCTCTTCCTCGAGGATGCCTTCGCTGTTGTCACTCTGAGTGGCTTCATCACAGCTAATACTCCTCTGAACTCCTCGTCTGTCATCAAACTCAGCAGCACTGTTCTCACTGGTATCGCTACAAACACTGTTCTCTCTGCTTCGAGACTTCAGAATTGATTTACGAGGGACATATTCTCCATTCACAACATCAACAAAGACTCTATAAAGGAAAATGTTAGCTTTAATAAACCGTTTCAGGATCAGATGACAAATTTACAGTGATCTTGCTTTGTCTTTTGTACAAATTAATTATGATGTGCTTTCCCAACTTTTTCTCTGCAGAATGACAATACTGTACCTTCAGAGGCACTTTATTTACCAATGTACAATAATCAATTCTGCAGAGTGAATGCTGTTATGCCCTTTATTCAAGCATTAAGCTGATACTTATTTTTATCAGAAAAGGTATAGCTCTTTGGAAAACATTAGAAAACAGAAAGGTGTGAGTTAGAAAAAGTTAGGTAAACTAAATGATGACCAGGGTTGTTTCTGTGAAGAGAATCAGATCACAATCTGGGAATGTTTTCTGGAGTTAAGTCCTTGTCAAATGTAGAATACAAAAACAAATACTTGAAACATTCATTGCACATGGAAAGGATGGAGTTTTTTCCTGACAAGTGTCATAATCTGCTTTCAATTAGGAACAAAATTTTAAAAATCAGCTTTTAAGATCAGATCAACAGGAAGACACTTTTCAAGTATTAACAGACTGTGAACTGACAAAGATGGCTCTTGTGCTCCCTCTCCATGACTTGAGAAAGTCAAGGGTGGGTGGAGGAGAATGAGAGGACAATGCCAATTTTATCAAACTCATAAAGGAAGAGCCCAATGACTGGATGAGTTTTAAGGGTGTTACTTGTTTTTAACAGCTTTATTCATCAGGCACTTATGGAAATACATCTCTACAGAAGATGGAGTTTGCAGAGCTCAGGGAGAGGAGCACAAAAGAATATTTTGCTCATCTTCAGCCCCAGCAGCTGCAATTACAGGATGTGGTTTCACTTTTCACACTTTGTAACATGTTTAACATATTTAGGCACCCAAATACACAGACATACAGTGGGATTTTCACAACCACTTAATCAACCAATCCAAAAGTCTCTGTGTTTATCCTTACAGACCTCAATACTTGTTTTAACTATCCTGTTGCCTTCCTGTTTTATACAATCCCCTAAGCACTGTTTTTCAAGCTCTCTGTGTGTGGGTGTCCTGCAGGTGAGCAGTACTTTTTATGGAGAATACAGAAAGTGACAGACTGAGGCCAGGGAGAGGGATTGCAAGAGAAAGAGCTCAGTATGTTTAGAAGACACAGAAAGGAAGAGACAGAGTCCAGCAAATCAATAACCAGGAAAGAAGGAGTACTACAAGTGGTCAGTTCTGTTTGAAAACACAGGAAAAAATGGCAGGGAATTAACTAGAACACATAACATAACTGCTGCATTCGTTTCTGAGGATGGTATGTACTGGCAAATTTATTTCCATTTCAGAAGCTCTGGAAAGCAGGTAAAGAATTGCTATTTGGAAAAGGAATCGTTAAGCTCAGAAATATTTTATGGATACAAAAGCACAGCGACCATGCAGAAGGCACAAACTTTCATTTTTAAGTAGTAAATTCAGTTCCAGCTGTTTCTTTCAGGAAACTGCAGGCAGGTTTCACACTCTAGGTGGACAGAAATGAAAGGAGAAGGTCTGCTCAGGGAAAGCTCCACCGTAAATTACCCACCGGTAAATGTCTGCTGGCGTTTTGATGTTGGGCAGCTCTGGAGCTGCATGGCCATTGCCACTGCTGTTCCTCCTTTTACGCTTGGCCTCTTCTTTCTTTTCACTGAATTTCAAAGTAGTATTTTTTCCTGTGTTTATTCTTACCTGAAAATTGAACACAAATGATGGTCTAGACCATAAAATCAACAATCACCAGGCTGCAGATCAACTGAATCCTGACGTTCTCTTACCCAAGCAGCTGGGGACTAGGAAGCATATAGTAAGTTAAACAAATGTATGAATGGTAACATTCATAGTGTGCACTGTTTATCTCTACCACTTGCACTAGGCTGGGGCATTTCTTTGCCCTAATGTGCACATATTTTGCATATAAAATATGACAGTCTGCTTATTCAAGCTCTGCTTAACATCTGAGCTGCTCAAAGATCAGTTTCAAGGCAAGTAAGAAGTCATTTAAAATACTCCTAGACAGGACACTGCCTTTTACAACAGGCAGAAGCCAGAACAGCAAGGTAGACATCTGAAGATCATTTTTTAATACCATATTTAGGACAACAGGATCTAAACAGTGAGGTTTTAATCATTTGAAAAAAACCCAAACATCACCTCCAGCTAGCATTCTACTACATCTACAGATCTAAAATTTTCAGGTTTACTTATGGCATATATATTTTATGTAATCTCTTAAGCATAAGATAAAAACTAAATAAAGTACAAACCCTTTTAGGTTCCACAGTGTGAGAGAAAAAAATAGTTGGAACAGAGTTATTTCCAACACCTCTGTCATCTTCATCATCGCTGTGATAATAAGTTGAACCATTCATGTGACCCACAAAAAAGTCTGAATTTCCAAATTCTTTATGGAAGTTGCCCTGAGTAATACAGTCCTCTGCCCTACACATCCCGTTCACATCTGCGTCCTTATCCTCCTTCTCCTCTTCAGAAGAGGTTGCATATTCTCCATTTGTCTCAACTGTCTCAGGCATCCTATGGAATGAAAAATATCTATGTGAACAGAGGCAAGTCGTGCTCTTGAGAGATACAAACATACAAATTAATGAACTCACCTATATGTAACTTTTTTTACTCATGTGCTGTATTTTTAGACAGACAGTGCAACTTCTTTGTGCCCTCTAACAATGACTGTGTCTTTCCCACACTAACTGGAAGCACCAAAACTGTGACATCATGGCTAACAAGCTATGTATTGCTTGCAGATCAGAATAGATCTAAGGATGTCATAGAGCATTAAATGTATAACTCCCACATGGACAACTATGGATTTTCATAGCCTGTGGGAAATTAATTTTCCTTCCCTCTCTTCATCTTAAAGAAAAAAAAACAGAAGGCTGGAGTGCTGTGGCTGCACAGAGGCAGATTTTAGAAGCTCTGGTGTTGCAGTGCCAGTTCTTTGTTCATGTCCCACCCTTCTTCCACCTATGATAATTTTAATTCTGTGTGGTCAGCTACTTGCCCTGCTGGTGAGACCCTCTGTGTACCAACTGCCTCACACTCACAGCTCTCTGAACTCCAGTCCTGCCTGTGCCACAGCAGCACTGTACCTGTCAAGTTCACCAAGGATCTCTTCTTGTCTCTCGAGCTCTTCTAAGCGGGCCCACAGTTCCTCTTCTGATTGAAAACGACCCACTGATTTTGTATCATTTCCATTTGCTGGAAAATCTACCTCAAAAACATTTGATACTTTTGGCTTTGAATGAGGTTTGTGAGCAGTTCGGTATTTTCCTGTGTAATAAAAAATAAGATGCAATTACTAAGGCGACTGACTGAAAAATCCAACAAAAATATCCAACAAAAAACATCTGAGGGGTGGGAAAAAATCCACAAAGGAATTAAGGAATATGGGTAGAACATTTTCCATTTCAAACTATTGTTTAACTGTTTAAGTGAAACTGTCAATGAACCAGAGCACCAGCACAGGGTAATAGTCTCCGGATGTTACAGAAATACTGAGGCAAAGCAGAGATGTTTATTTACAAAGCAGGAGACACTGATGCTGCAACAGTTTTATTACAATGTGGGATTTTTTACCTCTTGTGCCCAACAGTAGATTTTGATTTGATCTCATAGATATCAACATGTGAATGCAGCATTTGCTCACTGTCCCATTAACAGCAGGTTTTATTAACTGGCAAAACAAACCTGGTTTATATTTTAGCTCATTTTTAATAGTCACATTTAAAAAGCAGAGTCTTTTTTAAAATTTACAGTGAAGACCATTAAAATTATCTGTAGTTACCTGGAAAATCTGATCAAAATCCAGTCATTATCAATCACTTATTTAGTGAAAAAGACCTACTCTGAAAATCATACAAAAACCTGCCTTTCAGAAATAATAAATATAAACCCCATTTAAAGCCACAGAGGTGACCTGAGATACACACTTGTGAGCAAATGGTAGTCAGTGACAAGTTCTTGCTGCCATTTAAAAGCCTTGCTCCCTGGTAAAACAGTGCATCCACTGAGGATGGGGAATACCTTTTCCTGTTTGAGTGCTGTCTGGCACATAGGGAACAAATCCTAATGTTTCAGCCCTATCTGGGTGAAGGGCAGGCCTGTGTGTTTAACTCCTTTTCCCCGAGACCAGCACTCCTGCGGGCACTGCCTGCTCCTGAGAGCTCCCAGGCAGGCTCCCAAGGGAAGCTCCCTGCCCTCTGCCCATCGCCACCCATGCAGCTCCTGCACCTCTCCCCAGGAAGGAGGACCCATCCCCTTCCACCACTGCCACAAATGCAGTGGGACTCCAGGGGCTCTGTGGGTCTTTATGAAACTGCTTTGTGATTCCAATCAACAGCAGTACAATATCTTCGTTACTCAGCATTCTTTGTGTTTTAAAATCTCTATTAACCAACTGTGCAGCCAATTTTTTTTAAATTTTAAGAACTCATGGCTTAAAGATATCCTTATTCAAATACGTCAGCTTATACTTTAATCCTGAGTTAAATACAAATTCAACAGCAACATTAAAAAGCAAACAGGTGACTGCAAGTAATGCTGGAATGTGTGTCCCCTACTCTTCCATGGGATAGCACTTTTCATCATCTCGTTAAGAAAAGGCTGAAATGTGTTTTAGTGAGATTTGAATATAAATTGAGGTAAGCCAAGCAATCAGAGTAACTTGTGAGGATTTCATTTGCTATAATTACAAA
>WBNO01023725.1:105177-132677 GCA_013400575.1 Peucedramus taeniatus | reverse complement strand
AGAATGGAAAAATCTCCGTAAAAGACAAATTAACCCTTTGATTCATTATGAAGAAGTTGCAGATCTTTTGTGTGCAAATCTCAACACAAACTGTGAAACCACTCTAAGAAGAAAAATGGGGTGAGCCAGACACAGTGCTGTAGGCATGGATTTAAGGAAACTGCAATTTAATTTGGACAATATCCCCTCATAACGAGGCACAGATATGGGGAGGAAGGTACGTGTCCTATCTCCTTTACAAACAGGCTGCACAAAGCCTTCTATTAATGTTACCCATAATATTCCCAAAAAGTTATTCAAGGAGGTAAGTAAAGTGCATTGTCACAAGCCAAAAAGCTGACTTGTAAGGTCAATGTAAAAAGAACTATGAGCTGTCTTTTTTACAGTAGAAGTTTAAATAAAATAACAACCAGGTGGAGAGTCTGTTTTAGCGTGACAAAATTAAGACCGGTATTTGAAACCTACTGTTAAAAATCCTTTGAAACTTCATTCCTGTTACTGTGTTCAAACATTTCTGTTTTGATGGACAAGTGAAATATGCTCATGCCCTAATAACTGTACTTTCAACACCCAGCAGAAGGCAGACAGCTCTTCTGTCTGGGCAACTACGCTTCACTGCAATTTTGCAAACCTACTTTTAACAACTACCCAGTTCTCAGACATTAGTTCATTTGAGACATTGCTTTCTATATCCCCTTGTGCCAATTAAATAATGAACCCTTTCAACAGCAATTTATAAAATATTAAAAACTTAAGTTTCACTTTTACCTTAAAGTTATCATAAAAAACAAACTAATTTGCAAAAGAAGAAGGTCATAACCGCCTGAAAAGGAAACACAGCTTTGCTAAGACTTAAGAATTGGGGGAAAGAGGGCACAATTAAAGCCTTATACTAATAATATTAATAGACTTGCACTCTTTGTTCAACTCAAAACTAATACAAATGCAAATTTTCAGGAGGGAAGACTTACTACATAAATTAGTTTCAACTGAGGATCTCTAAGACCTTGCACCTACTGGTCCTATATACCCTGAAGGAGCTAAAAGCCTTTGTGAAGAAGTAAGCTGATTTTCTATTTTAAAATTCCTTTCTGGAATCATTAAAGCAATACAGAAGAAGATGTCTCATACAATAGTACGAAGGAGGCAAAGAGATCATCTCTAACACAGGGTCATCAAAGTCACACTCAAAGAAACTTTTTTAAGCTAGCTCCTGCCTCAGCACAGCTTCTCTCCATTAATGATACTCACATGAACACCAGCACTGTAGCACATGAAATACCTCATACACCCTAATTATTTATTTTCACAGTATACAAGTACAGCAGAGCACCCTGCTCTTCCCATTTTACAGAAGAACACAACCACAAAATATTCCAGCTTAAAAAAATCATTTTCGGAGTATTTCTACATATTTCTACTCTTAAATCTCTTTTTCCTGTTAATTTTCGTATTTAATTAAGTATCTTGCTGGTCTTGGGGCTAATCCTAGAAAGTTTTAAGTACATACACAGCTACTCCCCATACACTTTTCTGGCAATGTATACAGTTGTAAATGTTTCAGAGATTGCATTTCTTATAATGATAGGCCTTTCAGATAAGGATGTGTGAGAATATAATAATAACCACAAAATTATTACAAAATGTATCTAATCAGACAAAATGAGTTTGTACTTGTACTTAAAAATTAAACCTACTCATTGACTCACTTTTCCCAACAGGTTCTTATCCCTCCTCCCCTCCACACACACAGAAGAATGCATGAAACAGTCAAGGCAAAACACAACTACCACCAAGTGTGTGAGATTACTCTCACAGTTTTATAACATTCAGTATTGTATGATTTTTTCCCTGTTGATATTTCACACTGTCTCAAATACAATTGCTTAAAAAATGTATTACTTGCAGTAAATAGTTTAGAAAGAAATTTATGCATTTTGGAAAAGGCTACTCAAGCAAAGTCCATCCTTTCCCACAAGGAACAGTAAGACAAAGCTCAGACTTTTAGGGTATTTCAAAAGCATTAGCCTTTAAACCACACAGCAAGCTATGTGTCAAATGTGCAGTCATTCTCCATTCCTCAGGCTGTTTCTAAGAAATAGCTTAAGATTCTTTTCTGAAAAAAAGCCATGCATTTGCATTGCCTCCTGGATGAAATACCACTTTCAAAAAAGTATGTGATGTCTGGAGCAGAGCCAACACAGGCCCAGCAGAGGACACAGCTCTTTCCAAGTATAGTCAGGGTCCTTCATCCTCCATCAGACAGAGCAGCTCTTATTATTCAGTTAATTCACATCAACATCATCCACAGCTTTTTTGGTGTCCAACACACCCACTGAAGTCCAAATAAAAGAGAGGTAGTGACAGTTTTTCTACAAAATGCTCCCATCCGTGCCTTCGGCTCTTGAACGTATTCTCAGTATACATAAGTATATACATACTTGGGACCAATTTTCCTTTGGTTTTTATCTTACATTTATAGTATGCTCAGCTGTTTCTTCACCACCATGAGTGTCTCAACCCTTGCCTGCGTATCTAAATATCGTTCAGCAGCCATCTAGGTTCTGCTGCTGCTGGAGCACCAGGCTGTGATGCTGCCTCCCAGACAGGTGCACACTGGCTTGCTCCATTAGGTGAGGACACTGAGTAGTTACACAGTATTTTATTTTAAAATGCTGTACAAGCATTAACTAATCTGCCCAGTGCCCTGTGAGGGAGGTGAGTATAACTCTCTCCTATTTCACAGATGAAGAAACAGACAGTTTAAGTGATTTGCCCCAGGCCACACAGCGCGGCAGCGGACAGCTGGGATTACTGTGACGCTCCGGCCCCGGGTCCCCAGCCAGTCTGCTGGACTGCTCAAACCTCCCCTGCCAGAGAAAAACCAAGGTTCCTGCCTGGCCAAAGCAGAGACCTTCCTGGTCAGGCCCCTCAGCAAACAAGGGGTCTCCTGGAAAAAGGCTCATGCACCTAACCACAAGGCAAGCTCAGAGTCTCGTGTTTCGAACGTGCCACGGCACACTCTAAAAGCCTCCAACGGAATTCACTGAATTTTGAAACATACAGGAACTAGTGAGGAATAACTCACTACAAACTACAAGGGTTTTTATTAATTGACACCCCCATAAAAATAATGGTAAAATAAGAGAGGTTCCACAGTCTCCTCCTCTTACTACCCTGTGGTTTAAGCTTCTTAGAGCCTTTTAAGACGGATTGAACCAGAGGCTGTTGTCCAACTTTGTCACATTCAATAATCTGACCAAAGTTGACATGGCTTTCAGGTGAACCCGTGTAGTTCCTATTTACATGTCTCAGCTAAACCACTGGGAAAGACAGTTCAGTGCCACAGCCCCCCAGAGCCTCTAGGACTGCTCTCCTGGACCACCAAAAGGAAAAGGTATTTGAACCAGAAATCATGATAAGTAGATTTCCTCTGCACGGCAGCCTTTCATATTTACAGGCAGCAAGATTTCTTTACATTTAGATCATTCTTTCCTAGCTCCTTTATTAGTCTGAAAGGACTTGACTGGATTTCCTTATACCATGATTAGTCATTTTTAAGAAGCAACCCTCTGCTTGCTACAAATACACTGGTAGAGAAAAAAAAATAATTGGGGAACACATTTTATATTGTTGAAATGAAGTCCAGCGAAGTCAGATTTTACACGACATGACAACGTACTAATGCCAAACTGACACAAATTCTCATCTATGCATTTTGGCTTTAATGGGTTAATTAGCTTGGCTGGATACAAATTTTAATTATCTGAGTTTGACATTAATGTCCTTGGAGTGTTGTCTATAAGGATTTGGGGAATCATAGACATTATTTTAGTTACTTCTGGAAACTGTGTGTTACACTGGGATTTAAATAGTAAGAACAGACAAGAATAGTGAGAACGGGTTGATCTATTTTGAAAAGTCAGACTTTGTGAAACAGGACAAACTGAAACGAAGCTGAAGCCTAATGTACCAGGTCTTCAGGGGAGTCTCATGGATATAACACAGGAAATAATCTCCTTTGAGGATAGGTGACAGGACAGAAATTTTAGATTAAGTGTAACAAAGAATTCTGTGCAATTGAGATTTAGAGTAAAGATCTTGGTACCTAACACAGTTTCTCACGTAGAAGATAACCAGTCTTAAACACAGTTATTTATACAGAGAGTGTTGATACAGGCCAGGAACAACCACCTACCTCAGTTACTGACAGTGGCTCAGTTCCTTCAGTGTGAGAACCAGGAGGTACAACCTGAAGGCAGAACCTCAGTTGTTCATACTCTCACCATGGAAATTATGGGTATTTTAAGTGCATTACTTATTTTCTTATTCTGCATAAGTAGATCAATCATTTGAGGATTTCTGAATGTATTTTCAATAAATATATATTTAATCAGCAACAGAATTTTTTGTAGCCAATATTTTTCCAACAAACTATCACAGGTTACTTGAAACAAGTAAGAAAAAAGAAAGCAGTATGTAATAGAAGCTTTTCAAAACATCCTTCTCTGTTCTTCTATTCTTTTCTGTTCATTTTTCTAGAAATGGATTTAAGAGTGAAAAGAGAATCCTGATGACTTTTTGTATATATGGATTTAAGCTCTTTTTGCTTGCAACAAGACATGTAAATTCATTCCTTATAAAAGCAATTGCACCAGTTCTTTAAAATGCAATCCAACCCTTTGTGCAGCAGCTTTTCACCCCTTAAAGACAATCTTCATTCTGTTTTCCATGTTCCCTTGGTACCAAAACCAAAGTAATTTGGATTTTCTTCTGTAAAAATTTGTACAGGCAATTTGGCTTTAGGAACACTAAGTAAATGCAATGCATTTCTCTTTTAGGTTCACACACCTATGTAATTGCTAGAATTATCTGACTACATTTAAATTCCTCCTAAACGAAGGAGGGTGGCATTCAGACAACTCCTCTGTTGCCCAGTAAGAATCATAAAAAAGGTAAGGGCTTATTTGAATCACAGTATGTAACTTACAGAAAGGAGTCTATTCTCCTTACTTTGTTCCAGTGTGTTCTGGTTAAAATACCCAGACTGTGGTCCTGTGAGAAGCCAAACACCTCCTGGGAACTGCAGAGCAAATTTAGAGCACTTAGCACTGCATCGAATCAGCTCCTAACTTACCAAGGGTAAGGAAGGAACTGAGAGGGAGGTTATCAAACTAAGAAGTGATAATCACGAAAAAATGGTAAAAAAAAGTTTAAAAGCACAGCAGAACAGAATTCTCTGCTGTGCAGAAAAAGAGCAGAAAAATCTATTTTTTTAATACAAAAACGCAAGAGCTGAATTTTTTTGTAGCATTGACTGCACTTTTTGTTCTTAACCCCAAAAACTGTGAGTAGACGAGTTAGTGTTACATTATTTAGAATATCAGGGAAGATATTTTTACCCTTGGATAAAACATTAAAACCTCTAAAGGCCTCACTCATTCACAGATGGGAAATGGAAAGCCTTCCTATCATGTGTTTTGGAGACAAAACCTTTTTTTCTGGAAATGCTGATAAGGAACAAATTCAAACTGGTCCTCATCCACCCGGATCATCTCATTAAAACAATGGTATCTTTTAAACCCGGTATCCTGAGCTATCGGTCAATTTTGATTGACACAAATATTTGTATTAGGGGTTACACACTGCAATTTACAATTGGGGACTATCACAATACTGTATGTTAATGTAATCAGTATTTTCATTTCATGAATTCATTTGCAGCATGACACTGCAAGGGTATTCTTACATATACTGAAGACACAATTGCTAAGTAGTTCAACAATTCTCCTTTGAGTGGGATTTTTTTTTTATCTGATAAATTTTTAACACAATAAAACCACTCCTAGTTCTGTGTGCATGCTTTAATTTCCCACCTTTTAAAATGTTTAGACACTTGGAATACGTAGCATACTGAATTAATCCACAAATATTTACAAGAAAAATCTATTTAATTTCTTTCTATAGTAACTACCACAGGGACTATTGTAATGAAAAATTTCCCATCTTAAAGAATTAATGAGATTACTGATATAGGGAAGAAATGTAATTTATATCATCACAAACACGTAAAAGATATAATCCCATATTCACAAAAAGAATCTTTATTCCCTCTTTGAATTCTGAGACAATACAGTCTTGCCTTGAGGAGAACAGAAATATTATGAAGTACCTTAAGCAAGATAATTGTAGGAGAAAAAAAGTACAATTGCATTATTGTTGTGCTAAACTGTGACATACTTAAAAAGCTAATTTCTTTTATTTTAATGGAATTTGGTGTGCATATCCTTTAATCTACTTCACTATTTCTTCACATTTTTACACACAAACACATGTGTGAAGTGTTTCCCATTATCTGTATTACCTGGTTTAACGAACTGCAGTGAATTTAAAACAATTAAAAATATACTTGGCAATTCTATAAACTTCACTCTATTTATTAACTATTTTGGAACTAACTAAATACCTAGAATGTCACAAAAATGCACAGCAAATTAAAGACTTACTGCAACTCAAATATTATTCAAGAAGACACGATCAATATTTGATGAAAAAGTAACATTTGACATGAGTGACTGTCCCAAATTTTACCAAATACATTTCAACCAATCACAGTGCTGAACAATTTGCATCTAAATCAAAAGCTAAGCAAACAGAAATGTATCCCCAAAATAGGGCTTTCTACAGCTATGTCAGCTAAAGTGCATTTAAAATTCAGTACAGTCACCCTTCAATTATTCCTTTCAATTAAATAAATTTTAACCAAGAAATTAATCTACTGTGGCTGGGCATTTCTCTATTCCACAGAAGCAAACATTTTTTCACTCATTCTCTTTTAAAAAGCAAATTTAACAAAACTACTAAGACAAAAAGGATGACCTAATTAGTACTAAGTAATATTTAAAGCTTTTATATATAGTAGACTCTTATTGCTACCCCTAACTTCCAAGGCTTTATCCTCACTGATATTGTTTGATTTATCTGGCACTACTGCTGCTTAAGCATGCAAATTCCCATCCCTCCGTTCTTGTACGCACCCAACATACACAGAAGGAGTCAAACTGTAAAGAAAATGTCCTGTGAGCTTTGACTCAATTATCTGTAAGGCACTGGGGTGCTCCAAGGCCAGCAGGGACAGCCCTGGTGACCAGAGGTCTCCAACACACAGACCCACACATGAGCCAAAGGCAAGAAGGAAAACTCCCCAGAACCAGCAAGGAAGAACACCCAAAACTGTTCTAGGAATCTCTTACCCTTTTCTACCTGACAGACAGCACCCCCAGACAACCTGAACCCTGAACAGATGCTCTCCCACTCCTCACCATTCAGGAGAGTGAGACACGAGAGACGATGTGCAATGAAAATGTCTTGTATTTATTTCCTTATAGTCCTAACTCCTGTTAAAGGAATTACTGAATTACTAGGGCTGTACTAATTAAGTTTGTTTCAGTTATCTGAACAGATCTGACCAGTTAGTTATGAAAAAAACACCCATATAAATTAAACTGAGTAATATTGAATAAAAAATGTAGGTCACTGAAGAAACAAACCATCAACAAATATAGCCAGTTTTATTTCAGCATGAGCCTCTCTTTGCTCTGTTCAGACCCCAATTCCTATATATCAAAGCCTTTAAGTACACACTGGCCTTAAACACATGCTTAAAAAAGCTTTGCCCCGTTAGGACCTTCTGCCTGGCACGCAGGACGTTGGGGACTGCTGGCAGTGTAATCCCCTGCAGTGAGCCTGCCCTCTTTTTCCAGTGTGTGTGACCTACTCTAGGAATTTATGTCCAAAACAAAAAGATTATGTACAAAAAAATCAAATCACGTTGTGTCAATGTGATGATAAAGCCTAATACACACCACCCTGTAAACTACGCTCCCAAAAGGCCACTGAAAGCAGAAGTCACACCCGTGAAAGTAACTACAGTGCAATAAACACACAAAAGAGACTTTAAACTAATACTTGCCAAACATCAGTCTTGCAAATTTCTGCCACAAGCAGCCAATTCATATTACATAGCAATGGCCTACAGGTCTTTCACACAAATAACTTTTTTCCTTAGAACAAACTAATAAAATCTCTAATATTCTCTAAATTGCATTCATTTAGCATGGAAACGGTTTAAAGAGTTTAAGTCAGTTGTATTTTTTAAGGGACAAAAGTGTACCTAGGAAAGAAGTAACCTTTTTTCTGAATTATATGTACTAATATGTTTTTTACCATCTAAAACTGAGAACAGTCCTCAAAAAAAAAGTTTTTAGTTAATACCAGTGTTTTGGAGCCTCCCACTGGCAGCCATCACACAGCTGAAGTGAACTATAAGCTGAATGGAGGGTTTATAACCAGCATCAATGACTATTTTGCTTTGAAAGAAATTAGTATTTCTGAGTTCCTATTTTAAATGAAATTTAAAAGATCATAAAGGAAAGAATCCAGCATTTATTGTGCATCTCCCAGCTGACTACCTAATATTCAAACACCTACTATGCAAAGGTCAAATGATTTCACTGAATGTAATGGTGACAAAAGTATTCTGCAGCACTGAAAAAAATATCAGATGATCAAAGAAAAAGATCTGGACCTGAGATCTCACAAGAGTCACAATAAATAATGTAGATTCAGTTCAGTAAGAAAGAAAATTGCAACACTGTGTCAGGAGAACCAGATTAAGAAAGATAATAGGAAAAATACAAATTACATACTTTTGGCAATGCTCTTCATAAAGGAGTATTTTAAAGTAATACAGCAAATGAATTTTTATTAAAAAATCCTCAACTCTTTTTACATAAATACCGTCTGCACAGAATGGGAAAAAAAAAAGCTTATTCAGATGGGGAACCTCTAGGGTATTCTGCTGCAGGCAGCAACATGGATAGCTGCAGTCAAACAAAAATCCAGTGTAAATAGTTGTGGTAGTTGTAATATACACAGGGCAAAGCCACAGTGAGCACCCACTGAGGAATGGGACACTTTACAGGTTAACCAGTATGAAAAAAATCAACTCAAATGCTTGTCTGAAGCAAACAACAAGGACTAATAGGCACCAATTTATTTTTCATTTTGTTGTGCTTTTTCTTCCTTGACATTACATCAAATATTTTAGGTTTTTTCCGTCTTTCTAACATAAAGAAGTTCCAAAGTGCACCATGCACAGCTCTTGGTCTCGGCCTGGCTCTTCAAAGCCAAGATCTCAACAGCAGCTACAAAGAGCTGGAAACCAATCCAGGAATTGCCTATCTGCCTCTGTGATGGGTTTCCATGTAATTGAATTTGGTGGTGATCAGCTGCACTGGATCTGGGGAGATCCAGGAGATCACTCCACACCAGAGAAACATGAAGGGAAGGATGCAGAAATGCAACTGAGCAGAAAGTATGTATAAAGTATGGAAAAAATTGAAAAACTACATGGGAAAAAAAAAAACAACAACCAAAACACAGGACAAGGCAGCAAAGAAGTAAGAAACAAAACAAGGGAATAAAATATAGGCAATAAGGTAACTAAGAGCAAGGCACAAGAGCAAGTGGCCACAAGGCAGTGGCCACTTCTCCTCTTTCTGGAAGAGAACACAGCATTTGTGCATTTGTTTCATTAAAAAAAGTGAAAGGGGATTTTTAGTTAGCTTTCTTTTCCTAATTAGACATATCCAATCAAGTCTCAAGCAAGGATGGAAGATAAGGTTTAACTTTAACTTAACTAATATTACACCTGAATGGGACTTCTGTTTGTGAGCTCACAAAAAGGAAAAAAAAGAGAACAGTGTAGAGATCACTAATTTTATATATTAATGCAAGCTACATAATTTTAGCTATTAAATTATGTTCAGAAACATACATACGTTTTTTTCTGTGCTCAACCAGCTCAATAGCCTGCTTTGCTGAGCATTTGGAAAACCAGTTGTCCCCCAGCAGAACAGTGATCTCATTGGTGTGGACAAGCTTTCCTGGCATGAAGGCAAGAGGACCAAAAGGTACCTGTCAAAGACATAGATATCACTAATGAAAATAAAACTTAGGCAGCCATACATGTCTGAAGTTTTTTTTAAAATGCAGAACACAGATTGCAGAAAAATAAAAATTCTACAGCAGTTATTTAATGAATAACCCATCATAAATATTCAAATGACCAGATCCATTTGAATTTAGTGTTGTACTTACAAAATCTGAAAACTTGAATTTCACCAGACAACTTGTTTTGTGACACAGAACTATAGTACAGCTGAATACTCACTTGGAAAACAAATTCACTTCATCTGAACATATAAACCTTGATAACACTAATTATTTGAGTTATATGCAGACTACATTAATTTCCTAATAAAAGACAGATTAGCTTTGCTAAAATTTTTTTAAATACTTAAATATGTACGATCAACTCAAAGAAGAGCTGCTCCTCTCACAATCTGTCTTGCTAGTAGTAAGTACCCAGAAACTCCAGTGTAAAACAGTGGGGTTCCCAGCAGGACCACAGGCAGTGTTTAATCTCACTCTCCTGGGTCATTCACAAGGCTGCAAACCTCAACCTCCCAGGGATGCTCCACAAGCAACTCTCACCCTCTAACTGCTCTCCAGGCACAAGGACAATAGATAAAAGCAGGACACTTCAGGAAGGAGTACATAGGTGACAAACACATTTTAGAACTTTACATATGCTTCCTACAATGAGAATCCCCCATTTTAACATGCATTGCAACATCCAGGACACTGGTTTTATGATTTAAGACATCTTCTACTACCCAGAGGACTTCTACTTGGGCAAGTCCTCTGGGTGAGGAGGAGCCTTGGCCACCCCTACCTCTGCCCCCTGCACCAGTCCTGGCATTCTGACCCCCAGCCACCTGCCTGTCTGCCTGTGGGCTTCAACTGTGAAGAAAATTGGAAACCAAAATCAAATTAGATCTAAAATGGAGGTGGCATAAAGTCCACATTCGCATCAAGTCTCTCTCTTTTTAGGGTAAAAAGAGATCTATCTCAGATGGTTTGTATCAGCTCCCTCTACCTCATTCTTCTGCCTTCTTCCCCAGTTCCCAGCACAGCCAATTGCTTTCTCATTGTGTTTGTGCTGAAGCAGAGCACTTGGCCTAGTGGATTTGTCTCCTTGGAAAGCAATCTTCCCTCTCTTCCATATCCAGGAGGGTCCCAGGGCAGGAAACAGTTCTCCAGCAGGCAGGACTCTAACATTAAGACTATGCAGAATGTGCTTTTCCTACACGTGTGCCCTCCCTGACTCGGTTTTAAAGTAGCAGACTGCACAAGCTGCCTGTTCACTCTTCCCCCAAAATGATGAAAGCAAAATTAAGCAAAATTAAAAGCATGTGAAAATATTTGGCTAACAGGATAGGAACTGTTTCTATACATTTAAAGTAACAGATGTGAGTTAACATTGCTGCTTCAACTAGAATAAACACTATCTAGCTTTCTTTAAAAATAGGAGAGTTTCTATGCTTCGAAACAACACAATCATTATGTTTTACATCACATGACCACACCTACAGACATGACAAATGGACTACACATAAACTTCAGAGCTGTATCACCAGCACAGCAAAGGAAAACCCTCCCTTTTCCCACAGGGTGAAGTATACTCCAACACTGTCTTACTAAAAACCCAACTCTGTATCTAAGCCAGGCTGCCAAGGAAGGCAGCAGTCAGGCACTGAGTGCTGAAATCAGCTACTCAGTTATGTGCAGTATAACTTCCCTTCCTTCAATGATGTATCTTGAGTTTAACCTGAGAAAGGAAGAGGAAAAAAAGAGAAAGACAAGCAAATTTGTTCAAAATTTTGGTGAATGCAAGCCAACAGGCCAAATTTTACACAGGGAGCTGTGCAGTTGTTAAGGAAGATTCTTAGCACCAGAAAAGATGGCTATGTCAATGGGAAGATTGGTGGAACAAAAATTAGCAGCACTTTTTTATGTAAAAATCAATGTTCTAGGGTTTATTTCCATGAATCAGGAAATACTACAGCCACTTGCTTCTCAGGAAATGACTAAGTACCATAATTCAGTCATAATTATCATTTTCTATACAATAGATTTACATATCAAACATGTCAGGTTTTGTGTTAAGCATTTATGTCATCAGCTTTCAGTTGTCAGTAACACTGTAATTTATAATGGATTTCAAAGAAAAGAGAAAGAAACAAAAGCAAAGGTTTAACTATTATCATAATAAATGTAACACTACTAAGTACTGGCAACCTGACTAACACCTCACCCCCAGTGCAGGCAGCCCAGGTTTTAACAGCTTTAGCCCATTTTCTTGTGTGACCTCTGCCATGTACATACCATGACATCATAGGACAACTTGTCAGGCAATGTCTGGAGTCGTTCCTGAAGAGCCTCATAATCACTCTCCACCTTCTTCCTGTTGACAAATTCAAGTTGGTTCAATTTCACATTTAAAGTAAAGAGTTAATGGTTTTCTGCTAGTAAATCAAAAACACACCAAAAATACAGAAAATTAACTGTTTAACACATACAGCTGACAGATTAATAACTCATTTATAAAAGACATGGGATGACAAACATAATAGCTAGATTATTTTCTAATAATGTGTATTAAGATAGGTAAATGATTATTTTAGATTGTGCATGTCTCATTCAGAATTAGAATTTTCCATGGTGCAAAGAAGCAGCTCTTTCACTAGGCTTTGGAGTATCTCACTCCATGTTCAAGTCCAAGTTATAACACCACCAATATTTAGAAAAAGAACTGAAAATCCAGTTTATGCTTTGTAAGAGGCAAATTCTTCAACTTTTCACTCGTAATACAGAGCTCATATATTGACCTTGGTTTGAGCTGACATAAACGAGCAAAATTTTAATTAATTCTGATTTTTCCCATGAACTCTGTATTCCTATCAAGAGTCAACACTCCTGAAAGATGGTTCAACCACCAGGATTCAGTCGCATCTTCAAGCACCCCTTCTGATACTCCTCTATCTAAATTGTAAATAAGGCTCATGCTACATGTTGCTACCCAGGAGAGAAATAGTTTGGTGAACTGGGACAAGGTATTCATTCCCATGGCAGACACCTGGCTTTTCACAGGACTTTGCATGAAACAGTGTTTCAGTGGCTGCAGGGATTTTACAGTGTGCAAAACAAGCAACTACACTCCCTCTAAAAAAGCCTTCTTTTGTAAAGGCATTCTTAAATACTTAAATTTGTCTGGAAAAAGTCCTTTAATGGACTCCTGCCATTCTACAGATGGTCAGAAATCAGTTCCTCCATGAAGTAGCTGGCATATAAATGTCAGGTTTGATGATATTGTTTACTTGTACTTCAAAACAATAAACATATATATGGCAGTAAATTCTGCAATAAAAGGCAAGTGAAAGCACCGAGCAGCACACTTAACAATGCTGACCCAAGATGCAAATTACAGGTTTTCTGAGGATGATTCAGGAAAGAAATCTATAAGTGTGCTGAAAAATGAATGTCATAGTTGATAACACAACTCTCAAAATATTACTATTGATTTTCTTAGATTCATAAGCAGAGTGAAATCTTTTTCAGCATTCATTTTGAAAAATTATCTGATACTCTTATATTTGACTCATTTGCTTCACAGCTGAACTCTGTAACCACTCTACTTTATACCTATTTTAAGTTGTTGAACTCATCCTGAAAAAAATAATTTAGGTTTTTATGCCACTTGGACATTAAAACCATATTCCACATAACTGATTTACAGAAGATGCTTGTTGCTGCTTTGCTCTGACAGGAGATTTCTCCCAGACACTTTAGGCAAGTCTTTCTGTCCGTTGCCCACATAAGAGTGAAAACATAATTCACTTCCTTCAAAGAAGAAGGACAAACTCATGAATCTTAGCAAAATGCACTGAGATGTTTTGGGGGAGGAAGGAATATAATGAAAACTTGGTGTCAACAATAACAATCAATTACTTAATGCTATTTACAGAACCCAGCCTTCGCCTCGAGAGATCTGGATTTGAGAAATGGACTCCAAGCAGCCACTGAAAAACAAGGCCTGGCACATGTCTCAAATGCAGGAGGAGGACTCCAAGGGAAGAGCCTGGCATGGAAATCCCCCACTCACAGCAGGATTAAACATTTCCATCATTTCATGGCTAAAAGTCACTCAACATTTCTTCATTAACCTGAAAAGAAGACACTGTCTTTAAGGTCTGACTGCTGCGTGTTACTGAATAATCTGATCAGGGTCCAGGAGAAATCACTTGCCACAGAAGCTGTGCTACTTTAGAAGAAAAGCATCCTGCTTTTTGTACTGGGACTGCTGCCCTTTGCTGAGCAAAGCTCCACCATGGCAATGGGGTCACATCCTGAACTGGGCCATGCAGATAAAGAAAATTTAAATTGATGCTTTTAAAAAACTGGCCTGAAACAGCATTACTTAAGGAAGAAAGCTCTCTCTTCATGTATAGCTGATGCTTTCACAAGCACTGGGGTCTGCCAGTGCTACAGTCTGCCACAACAGGCAATGAAGAACCAAAGGGAACAGGGAGGAAGATACTGGGACTCCAGCTATGAACATGTCCCTAGAAGGGGAAATGCATGTCTAGCTATTAATCCCATACCCAACCCATTACTGGATTCACGACTTTAGAAATATACTTCAAAAAGTGCACTGAAAAATGGAAAAGAAAATAATTTAATGGAAATATACTGAAGCTGAGCATTTTAAAACCCTATTGTTATTCACCCAATTCTATTTAACAACCTTCTGTGTCACTGACTACTTAAAAGGTCTTATATGAACAAATTATTAGTTGAAACAAGTGCACTCAGCTTTTGCACAATCAAGATCTAAATAAGAGTACTAAATTTTAATTTTTTTTTATGAAGTAAAGATCGTATGGATACTATACGAACTGCTTTTCTATTTAAAATAATCAGTATGTTATTTTTTTCATTAGAAGTTCTGTGCCCCAAACCCTCAAGTTCATGGGGTCATTGCTAAAGTCTGCATAAAAGCAAACACAGGAGCAACTCCTCCTTCCACAGCCAACATTCCCAGGACACTCCACAAACCTCAGCCATTGTAAAAAGGAAAATAATTGTTACAATTTTCGAAAAGCTCTGTTCAAATTTTGCAGCTTTCTGCCAAACATTTTATTTCCAAAATACACTGTGAATGGAAGGATGCACACGCAGAATTTCACATGGGAGCCAGCAGTCACAGATATTGCAAAGCTCCTGAGAAAGTGCATGAGCTGGAGATATTCTGCCTGCCTTCACCACAGCAGCACCAGTAGGCACTTCAATATTTCCCTTATTGAAAATTAATGCAGCCTCTGAATTTTAAACATAAATGAAACATATTAGTTTTAGATTATTTTTGCGAGCCAATAGTCAGAATTTAATATGATGATGTGTATAGATTGCCTTGATTTTTTTCCTCTTATCCAGCGCTTGCAGCCTATGTGCATTTAAACTAAAAACATTTGATACACACTAAATATAAATTATTTGCTTGGAGATCTTTCAGGCATGAAGAAAAAGCCTCTTAAAATAAATTTAAAATATTATATGCTTGATGGTGTATAACCAAAGGTTTAATCTCACCACTAAAGGGGCAGTTGCTGTGATTCTGCAATAACCCTGCAGACAATAATCAAGACAGCTCCTGTTGTTCTCTCAGTAAAATCATGGTAAACACAGCATGGATATATCGTAATTTGATATCTGTAAGATCAACTGTTATATCTCACAGTAACTCATAATATAAGATTTCATTCACCATTAAATGTACATTTTCCTCAGATGCCATACAAAACTATTATTTACTACATATGTTTTCTATTAACCACAGATTGCCAACTGAGAAAAAAATGCCCAGAGATAATTTTTTTTATATAACAAACCATTTAAGTATTAAAAACTAAGCTTTAGCATGTACTTGACATGGGAAGGGGAAGGTAACAGTGCAACATTACTTTCCACATTGTTTCAGCATATGGAGGGGGGAAAGTGGAATTTCCCTACTTGCTCCATAGTTAGAAACAACAATAATTCTACCCTGGGAGCACCTTTTCACCATTCAGGCAGATTAAGCATTCATCCAACAAGGTTACTTGGGCAAAAATGACAGATGAGATAGGTTTTTAAGGCAGAAGTATAAACACTGAGGCTCACTGTATTTGTAATTTAATTGTATCAGTGAGAAATAAATATATTTTAAGGAGAGTACATTGCAACAATTCTGAGCTATCACTAACTATAATCCCCAAAACATGCTAGCAGGATTTGACTCCCATCAGAATAAACAGCAATACTTTACTAAAACATAACTAGGTTACTCATCAGTATTTTAGACATGTAGACTTTTTTTACTTACCAGTGCTGGATTTTTTCTTGGCAGCCAGTGACCACCTGTCATTAAAACAGATAACTACTCATGAAAAAAACAAAGCTAAGCACACAGCTGCAATGTCAATGCATCAGAAACTAGAACAGGAGCTTTACAGATTTGGTGCTGTCTCTATCCACATTTTTATTTGTCAGGGCAAAGGCATGTGAATGGTCGTTCTTAAGCAGCACACTTTATCACAGGCTAATGCAGAGTGATAACCACAGAAAAAAATTACAGCTTTTCACTTCTTATTTTGGTACAATACCTGCTCCATAACTATTACGTGACACACAGTCTGAGATAAGTAGCAGTTTGTGCAATCTGCCGATCTATTTTCAGTGTTACATGTTTGCAGAATAAGAAAACAACATAAAATATAACAAGACATCAATGTAACTCCCATACTCAGTCATTAAAAAGCAAAACAAATGAATCTCACAGCACCAAAAACATTTTTCCTCTATCAGTATATCAACAAATGTTTCCACCGGCCACTTCAACTTGAAAAAGCACAAATTAACTTTGTGCTGTGTAAATACATGGATATTTGACACCATGATGGGCAGCTGGCTTCTTTTCTTTCTGGGTGTCAAAAAAGGTATTTCACTTACTTTCTTATGCCACAGGCTTTCCCAAGAGATACAAAAGAATTTACAAAATTAAGCACACTGTTAAAATTAAATACTTCCTTTTTTTTAACTGCAATTTTTTAGACTATATATAGCAACCAAGCAGGATGCTGAAACCTGTGACCTTCTCTGCCACAATTACATGGAGATTTTGCCTTTCAAAACATATTCTGATCTCTGAATAATAGTTACCAAAAATACAACACAAACAATTTCATTCAATTATATGAAATGCAATGAAGCCATGAGGCAGTTAAATATGTCTAGACAGCTTCTCAATATAAGTGTTTTCTAGATTTTTTTTAAGAAATTTCGTTTTTTCTATAGCCAAAATAATGCTAACATTTGAAAGCAATTAATGAGAAAATTTGCAGAGAAAACAATAACATACATTCAAGTACCACTGAAATCACTGGAGCAGATAATTCTTTTTTTTTTTTCCAAACAACAGAATGAAAGACTTTTTTTTTTCCCAGTTAGCATATGTGCAGCTCTTGCACAACAGATCTCAGACCCTACACTTCCTACTCATGTAGGAGTAAAAAAAATGGGACTACTTTGTGAGCTAATAATTCTTTAAACAGAGCAAAGTTCTTAAATGAAAAGGATCAGCTTTACATTTGTGGTTACGTTATTTCATAATCCATCAGGAAAGTCAGCCAGGTAGCTCATCCCACATAAGCCAAGTTTAAATTTATCATTTGCTTTCAACTCCTACAAATCAAATGCCTAGCAAAATATCTTCCTTAATGTGCAAGGCAACTATTTTTAAGCTTGAGAGTAAATACACAGACTTGTACAGGACATCAAGCTAGAAATCTAATTCATACTATTAATATGAAGCTCATTTTAAGAGTAAAGTTTCTGACATAAATTGTCTGGTAACAAAGCTAAGGCACACTGGAGCTCATCACTAAAAAGTCAAGGAGTCCAAGCCTATTCTATCCTCATTCTTTATCCTTTCACATTTAGCAGTGATTGTGAAGTACACAACATAATTTAGCATACAAAAATATTTATGAAATCCTTTAAGAAAGTTTCAATTTAATTGCCCCATTACAGATGAAGATGGAAAAGACAGGAAGCTTTCCATTCCCAATACATGACTTTCCATGCATGAAGTGAGCTGAAAGCACAAAAAGAAAAGCCCTGCAAACCATAAGAGCAGCATGTTCATTAACCTCTACATGATAATCCTTTCGTAGCTGCATATTAACTAGTTACATATTCATAATCATTTACATTATTTAGAGGACCTTCTATGAAAATTTCCAGGCTATATCCATTAGCCACAATGTTAAAGGTTGCAGAAGATAGTCTACTTAATGTTTCCAGGAAGCTTTTTTAATTAGCAAATATGTAAATTGGGCACATATGCTTTTTATGTTTTTAAGAAATAGTCCATCAGTAAAACAGCATAGGGGCATATGCTGTTTCCATCACCCTTTATCCCACTTAAAAAAAAAATCAATAACACCAATCAATTTTAATTTAATTCTTCTTCTTTGATATAATCTCTCTTGAAGGGATACCAAAGGGTGGAACCAACAACAAACCTTTTCATTCAGTGGCCAGCATAAAATGAGACCTTTTACCAAAGTGCTAAAATATACCACCTTAAAAATGTTGCAGGCTGCACTTCTGGAACTGAAGTCTATTAAAAGAATAGAGAGAATAAATATTGAAAAACAGATGGAGATCAATTATGCATATGACCTTTATTAGGTCAGTCCCACTGTTTGGATAACAACCAGTCTTACCACAGCAAAGAAACAAATAGATAAATATATAAACAGATCTTTGATTCCTTGCCTTTAATCAAACACAGGAAAATCATTAGTCTGTCTTCCACACATAATTTATATCCAGAGTTACAATTAAAGAATGAAAAATCCCTTTAGGGTAAATAAAATAAATGACCTGCTTGTTTGTTCACTTGAGTTCAATTTACCTGGATGGCCGGTGCCACCAAGTATGCCTTACTTTTAAGATATCATAGTGAAGTGGTATCAACAAACTTTCAATTCTCCCCTTCTGGCATAAAAATGTATGAGTTTGTGAATGCACATGGTTATCAGTGGCTTATGTGCATACTAAAATATTTATTAAACTACTCTTGCAGCAGACTTAACATTACCTAATCATGGGTCTGGTTATTAAAACAGGATCCACTGTCAGAAAATATATTCCACAGTCTTAAAAGAAAGCAAATAGGTAAATATCTTGTTTCCTTCCTTTTTACCAATATCAAGTTGTTAAAATGCAGAGCTTCTCAAGCCTCTGACCCACCAGAACCACACCTGTGGGCTCCACAAGCAGCCTTTGGGGGAGAGGTCATCTCTGTACAAATTCCTGCTGGATTAAACCCAAACCCTTCCAGCAGATTATGTGCTTGTTCTGCTCTCACTGCTACATGCCTGAGCTATTTCTAGGGATGCCTGTGTTGCTGCTTTTAGGGAATACCTCCTTTGTAGGTGTCACAAGCAGAGCACGAGGATCAGCTTTAGACCTGTGATCACATCCCAGGTGTCCCCAGTTCCACTGTGGCAGTGTGATCCCAGGGCAGATTGCAGGCTAATGACTCCAAATCACCCCCAGGCAACTCCTAGCATCCAGCCAAGGACTTCATTAGCTGACCAAAGACAGAGAATTCCTTCTGTCTGCAACACATTCTCCCTTCCCAGTCTATCTACTTACATGCTACCTTCCCCATCATTTTGCATCCAAAGAGTTCAGAATCTCCTTTATGAATTCAAGTGAGCACCACTTTGAAAAAGCACTGCACTGATTCTGCAGGCTGAGTTACAACCACTGACTCTAGTCAGGGCTAGGAAGGGAAGCCAGAGCTCCTAACTTGGCAGCCAGGCTCTACAATCACTTCAATGTTTCCTTGGCAATGAAGACAGGTGAGAAGGATGCTGCAGCACAAAGCAGATCCTTACCTGTACCTGCCATGGGTCTCTAACCTATCCCACATCACCCCAGCAGGTCTTCACCCTCCTGTACAAAGGCACTTCTTTCCTGTACCTTATTTTTTCTTATCTGTTACTTCTGTAGGTGCTCCCATTACTAACAGCTGAGTATAATTCTCTGTGGTGCTTCTGATTAACAAAGTCGTGGCACCAAGAGTTCTCTTCTGCTCTCCATTCCCAGACTATGTTATTTTATTCAGGTGCTTCTCCAAGGTGAAGGGCATGCCAGTGAAATGTTTCTCCCTACTGAGCAGCTGGGCACTGCCTACAAAGGTGCTGGGTTCAGCACACAGAGAGTAATTCTCTCTCATCCCTTCTGAACAGCAGAAAGACAAGCTGCCAAGTCAGAACCTTATTTATGTCTCAGCTTGTGAAAAATTTTAAGTAACAGAGCTGGTCCTGGTATCACCTGTAGGCAGTTTGGGGCACCAATGCTAAACCTGCTCTATGTGAGTTGTGCAGTTATGTTCAAATCCAGAGAAGCAGAAACTTTTAAATTCCCAAGATGAAAGTTAAATTCAATGAAAATTATGAAAATAAAAATGTCACATCAGATTAGAAAGAGGTCCTAAATTAATGAGAGGCCATTTCAACACTTGCAAGTATGAAGGTGGAAATGTGAAGCACGGCACAAAAGCAAAGTTTACCTTTAAACAAGTTGCAAGTTAGGCACCTAAAAGGCCAAGCAAATGTCTGCTACTTCTACATGTACACTTGAGCATTTTGCTTCAAAACTGTGGCTCACAATCTGGCTGGTCTTCTGAAATTAGAAGCTAGGGACACAGATCTAATCCCAGCTCTGATTCTGTTTCTTCTATATGGCCTTGAGCAAATCACAACCTCTCAGTCTACATTTCTTCATCTGCAAAATGGGGATAATAGTATTAACCTACCCACCTCAGAGTGTTTAATGATGATTAATTAATGTGAGAAAAGCACTCTAAAGATGTAAGAGCACTATATAAGTGATAAAGCATTATTTACCACTTGAAAAGTAATCTGAATAAAATCAGATATGCAAGTAATTTGTTTACATGTAGCAATAATATAATTTGTGACTATTTAATCTTGAATTAGTCTCACTTTAAACATCCCTTTCAATCACATTTCCAGTTACTTAGGGAAAAATGACAGTATGGAATACTTTTTGTGGAAGCAAAGCAAGTAATGAGGTGGTAATTAAAGTAAGGGTCTAATAAAGTCTAAAACCAATGACTTGCCTTCAGGAGACTGTCCCTGCCATCTGGGATCGTAAAAATATCTCCGTTTCAACCTAGGTCCTGTTGTTCAGAACCTTCCACCAGTGTATGCTGGTTTCCTGAAATGCAGATCCATGTTTGCAAGGCTCAAGATAAATCCAACATAATTTCCATTACTGACTTCCTTCAGGTGACTCCAACTCTGCATAGTTCTAAATGTTAAATATTCCACATTCAAGTATTTACTGCGGTTCACACATGCACATGAGCTGCCTCCATCTGGAAATGTTTGCAGTATCAAAACCCTCTCTGCCATTTAACTCATGCATGAGAGTTCCCTCTTGTACCCCCAAACACTATAATTTTACCTATGAAATTACCAGTTCACAATACCACTTTACATTACAGAACAACACTAATGGGTGGTCAAATATTTAATCATCTCTTGGTAACAAGGATGTAACAAGCCAGAGAAAAAAATAAACATTTAAAATGAATTTTCATTTATTCCTCTAGGAAACTACACAGTACTTGCCTAGAACACAGCAATCACTGATGGAGAAAAACAGAATTAACATTTGTACAATTGTTTTTCCTAGAGCCCCATTTTCAATCAAAAAAATGAAATAAAACTATTAAAAATTCTTCAGTCTGTTGGCACACTGTATGATCTAATGCAAAAGGAAGAAAGCACTTCTGAGCTCTCATATTCATTTATTAAATCATATTACTCAAAAATGCTACATTCCAACAAATTATTAACATAAAACCCCCTTTGGGTGGAAACTTTTGCCTTTTGAAGAAATGTGTTTGGGAAGAATACTGCAGGAAAAGAAAGAAATCTGAATCATGGCAAACATTTTTTCCTGAAGTAAAAAATCTTACTTAGAAATATAGCCATGACTTTTACTTTTCTTTACAAGAAAATAAGTGAAGATCTGCTGTTTTTCTATTAATCGTGTACACACCTGAGGGTCTTGCAGTTTTGCAGAAAAAGCAGTACATAACTATTATTTATCAATAAATACTACGTTCTGACCAAAATTATTTTGGGGAGCTCAAAAATTGTACACAGCAAAAAACCCCAAGGGCAGCAGGATGTCTTCTGTTGAGCGAGTTCCACTAACTCCAAACCAACTGAAGTGGGGCAAGCAAGAAACACAGAGTAAGATCTCATCCTTCACTGGCAGCAAGCCAGTGTCCATGTCCTGTAACTTCATCTTGAGGTGGAGATAAGAACTCGAAACTTAATATTTTAGCTGAGGTCAGGTAAACATATTTGTGTGGCTACACCATACCCAGGTTCACCCAGGTACCCAGAGAGTAGCAGCACAGGCACAGAACTCCCGTGATCTCAGCAGCCCAACATCTCCAGCAGGTTTTGCAAGCTTTGATGAAGTTTATAGTGCAAAAACTACACTGCTAGCAAAACCTAAGCTTAACTGGCTTAAAATTGCCATGAGCTGTGACACCTGCCTCACAGACATAGCTGCAGGCTGTGGTTCAGCTTTCAGCCACAGTCCTGAGTAAACTCAGCATCATGCCTCCCTGGCTCCTACTACTCAGCTCCACTGTCTCCTCCTCCCAACCCCGACACGATCTGCTGACAGACATTTGTAACTACATTAGGGATCCTCAGTGGATGAAAAGTAGTGCAGAAAGGAGGAAAAAAAAAAAAAAAAAAAAAAAGGAAAAAAGGTCAACAATAAAGTTTGGTTTTAAGCTGGATCCCAGCCCAGTTCACTGAGCACTGTCACAAATGTGCCACCCTAAAACTGCTAAAGGACTGAAAAAAGTACATGGAAAAAGATGAACAAGTTGTTCAAATTTAAGTCACTTGGACAACTCACATGATCATTAATGAAAATTTTGAGCAAGTGTCTAAGACTGTTGCTCCTGTGCTGCAGCCTATGCTAACAGAGGAACTACAAAAGCAGCACCTGCACAGTGCAGCAGTGTCCCAATGTCCTCACCACACAAACACCAAGCCTTAGGGCACCTGCTGCTCTGAGGGCATCATGAGGCAAGCTCTGAGCCAACAGATCCACCTGCAACACTGGAGGCTCAGACTAAAACAAAGTACAATTTCACAACCTCAAAGGATGAAAGAAGTACTTGAGACAAGGAGCATCCAAGCAGACCTGAGAAGTCAGGTTATGAGCTGAATCTATGGAATGGAGATCTGCAAAAATGCTGAACATAATTCCCAAATGGTGCCCTGGCCACTGCATCTACTCGCAGCCTCTGCAGACAACTGTAAGAGCAGCACAATTCAGTAACACTTCCATTTTGTGCACATAATCTCATCTACACATTTTAGTTACCTATGAGGTTGAACACACACAGGCTTGCCCTCTCCAGAATAAAGGCAATGCTCTTTAAACTCTTTTGTGAACAGTCTCCTTCAATTAACATTAAAAAACCTACTGAAGATCTGTTAATTTATTTCACAACTCTTGGCACTATATAAACTAGTGGGTATTAACTCATACTAATAAGAACATGGACAAATATTGACTAAAAAAGTAAAAGTGATGATCAATTAACACTGGAGGAACAAAAAGTATTCCATAAAAAGCTTCCAGATCATGACTGAATTCTTTTTACTTGAATGCAACACATGAAAAAACATTACTGGAACCACTGGACAGGCTGGAGTGTACGTCATCACAATTTCCAAAAAGGTAATTGTCCAGGTACCTTTTAAAAAGGAATAGGGCAAACAAAGCTTCTCATAGGTTCTTTTTAAAGGGAGCACATCAAACCAACCTCAGGCACTCTGTTCCCTTTTCTCAAACAGTTACTGTGCAAAATGAAGTCCTGCTGCATTGGTGGCTCATACCCAGGCTTCCTCTGGATTCTGTGAACTTGGACATAGGTTGCAGAAAGTGTAAACCATGGGAGACACTGCACTGGGAAGCATATCTGAGTCTCATCTGTGAGTCCACAGGCGAGCACTTCCTGATTTCCAGTGGCTCCCGCAGATGCATCAAGGGAACAAGACCCTACTCTGCTTCACTGCTCCTTTTCAGACTGCAGGAACAGCTCTAAAACTGCCAAGTTGCTGATTTCATAGCACACATATTACTTGGAAAAGACAAACAGAAGCAGTCAGCCTCAGAATAAATCATGTAAGAAGAAGAAACAATTTAAAGGAATGTAAGCTTAGGATTCTGTGATTTGTTTCTCCATAACCCACCTACAAGTTGTTTAACTGTCAAAAAACTTTAAGCACCCAGGATCTTGAAAATCATTTGGAAATTAAAGATTATACAGCTCTACCATTTAAATTCATAAAAATTAAGAAAATATCATAATGCACAATGGCCAATGAGTTACAATAAGAGCTGCACTCAATCTAATTGTGCTTTGCTGTCATGATGAGCGACAGGAGAGTCACTTCCTTGTCCTAATTTTTCTAAAAGGAAAATAAAAAAGTGTGCTTGTCAATGCAATACAAAAAAAAATCATATTGCCATCTAATACTGGAAACCTTTAGATTCTCCATGCCTATGTCTGCACTCTGCAAATGTCTCTTGGGTCTAATTGGCTCGGTAATGTCTCCCATTACACGTATTGTCACTGCATTGCTCAGAAACTATACAACATATCATCCCACTGTAAATTCACTGTCTACACAAGTCTTTCCAAATCATACACATCTGACTTGTCAACTTCCCATCAGTTAGCAATCCCAACCCACTCGATTGCAGGAATAAATGTGTATCAAATATTATGTTTAAACGCAGGCCCTATAGCATGAGAAACGTTCCTATTTAAATATTCATTTTATAATTCCTGTACTAACTTGCAATAGATTTACTGCAGTATTTTCAGCTAACATATATTGCTTTTACAAGTAATCCATGACATATACATTACACTCTTCTTACAGAAATATTCAGAACTTTACGCAGGCATTGTGCTTCCAATGATGGTCTTTATCATGAAAATTACTAGATATTCTTCTATAATTTATCCCCAAGATACACATTCTAAGTCATGTTTTTATACAAAATGCCTTTAGTAGGAGCACTGAAAATTGCTTTTAACAGTTTGGTCTTACTATCACCACAAATTAACAAGATGAAATCTGTTCAACAGGCAAGCAGTCCTAAACAAGAATTAAAATTACTTTTCACCAGGGGTCCTAAACCTAGAAGTTGCAGCCTCCATCCGATTAGACAGAAAGTCATGAACATCCTTTTCTTTCAGTATTTTTAAGCAGGAAGGATGCCTCAGTTTGCAACTTCTCCAGGGCAGCTCTTTAGCACTTAAAAGCTCAAACCCAGAGCTGAACCAGGGTTGTACAATGGCCTTGGTGTTAGAATAACCAACCACAATTCAAATATTATCCTTAATACTGCAGATTCCACGATTTCCAAGATTGCCTTCAGACTAATGGGAATAAACAGGCTTCCTCATACTTAAATCAAGCGTCACTGGGACAGCACAATATCCCAGTAATTAAAAGAAATGTATTTGCCTGCCAGTATATAGAGATATTGTTCTGGCTAAGTAACTTTACCATTTTCTATGGTCCTCACACTACAATTACTAGTTTACTGAAGTACTGGGTAACTAATTCTCCATCTTTGTGCTGAGACAAAACAGGAGCCTTCAACTTCAGTGATTTTGTGGGGAAAATATGGATCTCTGAGAAGAGGCAGCTGAAATGAAAAGACCTCCTCCATCTTAAAATACAATATTTTTGTAACTGAAAATACCGTTGTAATCCAATTATATATATTCATTGCATAGAGGGAAAGTCTACTATATCTTCATCACCACACTCCATTGTAACCAAGATATGTAGTTCTTTAGTATAATTTCATATTGAAGCTGAAGTGTTCCATTTTTTTCAGCCAATTTGCAGAAATTATGTAAAGTTTCCCTATGATAAAATATAACTTTGGTACATCAGCCTAACAGAGGCTTAATTAATGGTCTCCTGGGCCTCTTTTCCACTGGAGCAGATCTGTTTAAGAAGAGTCTTAAACTTGCTTACAGAGGGGTCTTACCATGAACTGGGAATAATTCTCTGTGGCTATGGCAGACGTGTGCTTATACATTAGGCCTGACACTAATGTACCAGGGAAATTATTCTTCACCAGATTCCACCACCCTCAAAATTAACCAAAGGAGCGCAAGCAGGCGAGTTCCTATCACCAATTATTGGCATGATGGGCTCCAATCCGTGCAGGGCAGATGATGCAGAGGATTCCAGCAGACCCTCTTACTGTTCATCCACATTAATGGTCAGTTGGCTACACAGGTCTTTTAGTAATGATCTAACGGGTATTCAAAAGTAGACACATTTGTGCACACAATATTCCAGACAAGGCACATTTTTATACCCCATAGGTGTTACTTTTTCTCAACTAAACCAGCATGTGACAAAATAAAGGCTGGAGATAAAATCTTCCATTATAACTGAGGAATTCTAATGTGCATCTTACAATCTGCTTAAAAAAATTTTAATCACCTGAAAAGAAAAAGTAAAAGGTCTGCAGACTGTATTTGTGTCAGTAACACCCTGCACATGACCACAAGTTATTTCCAGTGACTCCTGCACCCACACAGAGCTCACTGCAAAGCTGGAATCTACAAGCCCCAACTCGCACTCCTTAAGTTTTCAGGACCCACTTGAGTTAAATCATGAGTGTAACCTACAGGAAAAAGTATCCTGAGTTTTGTGCTATGGTCTCAGGTGGAACCGGCCTCTGAACTCTTGGGAATAATTTCTGAGGAAAAATCTGGTTCTTTGAAACCTATTTCAAATATAACCAATGATTCCTAAGGCAACTCATCATCAACTAAGTTTTGATACACGGTCTCTTCAGGCTGGCCCAGGAGCACGCTGGCCCCCGGCATGACGCAGGTCACAGACACGGCTGGGCCTTGCGCGGGCAGTTTGGAAGGCGTGACTGTCCCGGAGGCCGGAAAAATCACGGAGAGGCGTGAAGAGGATAACCACACGCGTTCATGGGCGCGCTGCTAACCACGGCAGGCTGGGGCAGCAGCGGGGCAGGGGGTGCGGGCAGGGCCTTCCCTCCTGCCGCCCCCGGCCTCGCTCCCCGCGGTGTCCCGGGGGCTGTGTCTCGGGGGCTGTGTCCCCGGCCCGGGGGGCTGAGTCCCAGGGGCTGTGTCCCGGGGGCTATGTCTCGGGGGTTGTGTCCCCGGCCCGGGGGGCTGTGTCTCAGGGGCTGTGTCCCGGGGGGCTGTGTCTCAGGGGCTGTGTCCCGGGGCCTGTGTCCCGGGGGCTGTGTCCCCGGCCCGGGGGGCTGTGTCCCGGGGGCTGTGTCTCAGGGACTGTGTCCCAGGGGCTGTGTCCCGGGGGTCTCTGGGGGTCTCCGGG